>CH003424.1:219167-246872 GCA_000149265.1 Ciona savignyi
CTTTTTAAGTGCGTTAAATCTTTTCTACAGTAAATCATTTCTACAGTTTAAGTTCAACCCGGGAATACGCTGGGTTCAGACAACGTCCTATTATGTGCCTTGGCCAAGGACTCGGTCCATAAAGTACCGACCGATTCAAGCTTTTATCGAACGTCTCAAGACGCAACAAATCAATTGTGGGCACACAAACACTGTACACCTTACTTTGTTCAAGATAACCTCAGGCGCCACGTATTCAGGGGTGCCACAGAATGTCCATGTTTTCTCTCCGTGGCTGATCGTCTTGGCGAAGCCAAAATCGACGATTTTAACATATCCCTTTGAATCCAAAAGCAAATTCTCCGGCTGAAGAGAGTGACAAATTCATTTTTTTGTTTAACCAAACTTTCAACCCAGCCCCATAAAATTCGTTGTTCTGTTGTTTTTTAAGTGCTGTTTCTACATTGTTCGGTCTGGAAAACCGTCCAGCCATACACCACAAGCAAACGATAATCTGATGTTTATGTTGGCAAGTGCGCCACATGTATTGCTTTATGTAATTTATTGCTACGCATATGTTGGGTTAAAGTTTAATTAGCTAAAATGGCTAATGCGGGCTGGTAATGTACTGTGATTCGGAAACACTTAATATGCAGACTTAGCAGTTTTAATCTGCCTCCGATTAAAAAATTACACCGTCCATGGTTTATATATATTAACGAATAGTTCCGCTGACTATCTCACAACACAGTCCGGTATACTTAATAAACAACAATAAGAAGAAACACGCGAACTACGTTCCAACTGTTTAGGTAAGCTACGGTGGGTACTTACTCTGATTTTCACAGGTTGCAAGATGATATAAATTATTAAACCTACCTTTAAATCTCTGTAGACAATTCCACGGAGATGTAAATATTCGAGGGCTTCAACCACACAGGCTGTATAGAATCGTGCCCTGCTATCATCGAATGAACCGTCGTCTCGAAGCTTGGCCCAGAGTTCTCCGCCGAGGCATGCTTCCATTAACATATACACATACCTGTAGTAGAGTGAATGTAAAATGACTTGTTATTCTAATCCTTATTGGATAAAAAGCATACATTTTGATATGAAATAAGTCTTAACCACGGTCAACTTGTGCACGTGCAAGATAGTGAGCTAGTTTTTAACCGTTAATTTGCCTTCGGTGGTTACTTATCTCCTCACCCATTGCGAGCAGATCTTTTGCTCGCGTTGAACTGACTTCCATATCAATTTTTCCAAACAGATCGATGGGTTAAGTGATTCTTTGGTTATGCGATATCGCATTACCATTATATTCAGACGGGTTAATTGTGTGAGTTATATAGCTAAAAATTGATGTAGAAGATGTATGGTTTATTTCTGGTTAAGGTTGGGTAACTTCAAACCGTATTTGACGCATATTGTAGTCGGAATCGGGTGTTTGTTTAAAAAAATCCACACCTGTCGTTTCTAAATGTGCGGTATAATTGTACGATGAATGGGCAGTCTGAATCTCTCATTATTCTCTTCTCAGAGTAAATGTGTTCTTCTTGCTTTGTTTCCACGATATGCGTCTGCGGAATTTATAAAGCATGAAGAAGAATGGGAAAGGTGTTTTCAAGAGTCTTACCTTTTTCATGCATTTCAACGCAAAGTTCTGGGTTGGTTTATCTCGGAACCTAACCAACTCCACACGCCCGAACCCACCAACGCCAAGCACTCCGACAAATTCGAAGTCGTTTAACGTCATCCCTTCAAAAGACTGGCGCACTCGCTTGAAAGGGAGGTCGAGAATAGTACTTGAAGGTCGTCCTTTTCTCGGTGAGTCGACGATCAATCGACCTGTTGATTTCCTCGCAGCACCCAGCGACGGCGATTTGGACGACAAGTTGTTTGAACGAACGGTTAAGCTGTTGGTACTGCTACCGCTACTACTGACACTACTGTTATGAGCATCCCAGTCTTTATCAGCAAGAGTCCCGATGAGCTGTAAGAAAAACTTCTTGTCCAAAGTCCCGCATCGTACAGTCGGCGACGTCGCTATCACGTTTGCGCCCCTGATACCACTTTCACTTCGTAGAGCCTTTTCACCAAAATAATCCCCCTTTCCTAAGTTGCGAATAAACGTTTCTTTTTGACTGGGGTCTTCGGTGCTATCTGTATATTCTCTGCTCATAGTTGTCACTTTGACGGTCCCTTCAACGATGATGTAGAAGGTCTCTCCGCTCTCTCCTTCCCGAATGATGTAATCCCCTTTCTGGAAAGTATCTTCCTCTAGTGCATCTGTGATCTTGGATAGCTTGGAGTTGCTGAACTGTTTCAGAATCGGTACTTTCCGTAGGGCCTGTAAATGAACAAAACGTTAAAATCGAAGAGCGCATAGATAACAATGAAACCTAATTACTGATATGGTGATAGAAAAATAGACAACTCTTAGTGAGACATACCTGTTATTAACTTGTGGTTTTGTACCTTACTAAGGTATTATGCGGGTGTGACAATGGTTACATTTAATTCTCTATATAAACCCTATACTGTGTCACAGAGTTGCTACAGGTGATACGAAATAGGAAGAAGCTTTAATATATGTATATTGGGGCAGGAGGCAACTGATTTTACGGCGTAACAACTTACATCAGCAATTTCAGTTCGTTTCGTGTTGTTCGTTCGCATCATAATACTTTGAAAGACTGCTCTTTCAAGCATCCAGATCTTGGTTGGCGTTTTGGCGGTAACTGTAGCAGTCCTCTTGCAGTTGTAGAGTATAGCCAGCTCTCCGAACACGGACCCCGCTTTCATGGTAGTGAGGTAGGTTGAGCCCTGTGGATAGGATAGATTTCAAGGTACAGCCGTTTGGTTAAAATATTTAGAAAACTGTTAATTCTACCGAATAGCTTGGTGGTTTAATAACTAGCCTTTCAACCGAAGGGTTTTAGGATCCAAACTGGTCACTAGCTATTTCGATGAGTTATTTTGTATTTAACGTAGCGGACATTGCCTAAACTTAGTTTATCATTGTGGCGAACTAAAACGAAAGAAACGTGCAATAATATACAATACAATGCATCCGTTCCAGTAACCCCACGCGTTAGGTAATCTGATAGTTACCCGTGTGTTAACTCTTCTGGGATTAAAATATGAATATCCCATTCTAAATATAACTAATAACGTGGCCACATGTAAAAAATAACAATAGGTAGATTATGATAAACAATAATGGCTAAACGGTTGTGTGGCCGAATGGTTAACATGACCGAGATATACATATATAGATTTCTATATAAAAATGGTCTTAATGATTAGACCATCAAAACTAGCCTGGTTAAAAAATGAAAAAGCATGCTTGTTATTGGCAATGCACAAGGGTGGCGATTCCTAAATCTGATGACTCAGAACTAAAAGTAGTGACAGATACACTGTTTGCTAAAGTGACGTATTCTGATGGTAGATTTCTGTTGTTTTGCTGTTGGATTGAATTAAGGGTGAGTCACAGCCTTGGCTTGCGTATATATAGAATTGGTCAATAGCAGAGTGGTCACGTATACGTTTTTCTTCTAATTAAATTAAGTGTTGTGGACATAGTACAAGTTGTCGAATTTAAACTTCCCTTTTGTAGAGACGACATTATACGTTGCAAATACTTAGTGATTTAAGGTTGTGTATTAAGGTTTATTGAGAATATTGAGTACGTGTAATGAATTTGGGAGGAACGTCGTGTTTTGGCTTTAGAGATCAATATTGATTTGTATTTGTTAGGCCGAGTTAGTCAAGTGGTTAAGCTTGGAGAGTATTGCCAGCAAGGTTTCCCACTCAATATCCACCACCGCCACCTATCTCTACCATAACTTATTTATCCAGTTGTAAAATTGCCAAAGCCAGAACAAATTAACAAATACCAATAGTCAAAACCACCATTTTAGTTAAAACAGGTAAACATCTACTCTTGGCCCATCAAATGTTATTGTTTTGCTGAAAGCAAAGAATAGAAGTTTTCTATCCAAAAACCTTTGAAAGTTTTTTTTATATTCGATCCAAATAAACGAATGGAAGTGTTCTATTTAAATAACTTTGAAAGTTTTTTTTTGTATATTCTATCCAAAAAAACGAATCAAAGATTTTTTTTTTAAATAACTTTAAAAGTTTTTTTTTATATTCTATCAAAAAAACGAATGGAAGTTTTCTATTTAAAAAAATCTTGGAATTTTTTTCGTTTTCTTTAAAAAAAACTTTCGGTGTTGTTTACAAGTCCTGCTGTGTTCATCTTATACAGATCCACCTAGCTCTGTCATCGTCCACGGTACCTGAGTGACATCCAGTTCCCCGGATTCAAGAATATACAATCTATCTCCGTTTGTTCCTTCTTTAATGAAGACATCGTTTTGTGGAAGACTCCTCTGCATGTAATCTATCATTTCGTTGATTTGTTCTTCGCTTAACTTCTTCAGGAAATCGTTTCGAAGGATGGCCTGAGAAGAAAAAAAACATAAATTGTTTTTATTAAAAATATTTGACGGCGAGTTAAATATCTAACGGCAATAAATCAACCTTATTCAAACATACGTTATTTCTGATCGAAATATGGTTTTCGTAGTCTCGTTTCATATGGTATTTTTATCTGGTCGTGGTTTATATATTGACTGTTGCAGTTTATTGTCGTTTTAATTGATTCAATTGTATTACAATGGTTGACGGAGCTTTTAACTAAAGAAAACAACTATAACTATTATTTAACAAACGATTAGCAAAAGTTGCACCTTATCAGCCTACCTTACTTCGATTATCAATAATAATGGATGTGAATTTTATAGCAGGTTTGACTGATATGTTCTGAGTATAAATGTAGTTATTTTAGCTTAGCGTTAAACTTAATATTTGGCCGATTAGCTTGATTAATTAGTGCGTCACATTTCGAACCAAGGGTTGTACAATTGAATATGGTTGCTAGCTGGACGATTGTGTCTTTGAGTAATGCATTTAACAAAGTGTTGGAACCCAGTGGATAAATGACTTAAGGAAAGTCTCCATTACACATCACAGTAAAATAGGTACGGTAACCCGACGGCGGGCACAAGGTAAACTGACAATTGACAATGTGATAACATCCATTGTGTTTCCCATTCACTCAGATAAAACATGAATATCCCATCCTAATGCTTCTTGCAATCAAAGAAAGACCAAGCGTGAATAACCCAGAATGTGGCATGTTCTTATAGCATCTTATTGATTTTCCACTCTTGGAATTGGTGCATTTTAGTTTCTCCATTTTAAATTGGTGTTCGCTGAACTATGGTTCAAGGGGAAGTAAATGAATACACTCAGTTCTTACTTCTTTTAGGAACTTCTTTTGCTCCGTGGTTTTTTGATGTTTCTTGAGATCAACCTGCGGTTCAGCTTTGGTGCCCACTACCACGTTCTTCTTTTTCCGGTTATTCTTGGGAACTGTGTTTTGCTGTAAAGGACAAATGTCGTAAGATACAACCTGACGTGAACATACGCCGCAGTAGAAAACTAATGAATATTTCATGGCACGAATTTAATGGCAATACCGATCTTTGACTATACCCCTTTCTTTTAAAGAACATGGTCGATAACAGTTTATACCTAATATATACAACGATTGGCAATATGTGTGTTTTCATAACGATTGGCAACAATATTTGGTTACTCACATGACTGGATCGAATGGAGTCTAAAATTTCTTTCAGTTTTTCCAACTCGGCTTCTTTATTGTCTAGTTCCTTTTCAAGTTTTTTGATCATTTTTTCCATTTCCTGATAAAGTTGGTCAAAATTTATACCAAGATGTTAAAGATGTAAGTTTTTTTAATTGAGGTGGTTTTTATGCGGTAAATACACACAATTTAAGATTTTTGTGTTGAATCTTGCTGCTAACATACAAAACAGCGAGTATTGGCACATATGCTACAAACACGTACAAAAACGTAATTAAATTTTATACCAGGAAAGTTAACGACCAAGAGAATGTTTCAATAAAGTTATAATGGACAAGTGGTATAACAAACAGTCGTGTCAGCAAACAACCCTCGACCACTGATGCTGGAATAATTGCTCTGCAAACCAGCACAAAATTGTTCAAACAAGAATGTAAACTAAGTGTTACCAGTGCAAAGGAACCGATGAAGATTATTTCAGCTTTAAAAAAATTACCAAATCAGCTGTGGCAACATGACCAGCTTTTGTTCTGAATCGTCATAAATTAAAAAGTCGATATAAATTATAACCCTTATCGTAATCATGTGTAAAGATACAAAGTAGTTTTTATAATAATATAAGCACAGCGTTCTATGCCCGTTTAACTTTATCATTGTTTACAATATAACAGAGTTTATATATTTCATAGTGTTTGGGAATATTGGATAATAGTCGTTTCATGGATGTATTGTGCCGATGCATTCTTTATAAATTATCAAACACGGAACATTTAATTGTGGTGTGAGCTTGCAGCGAGTGACATTGACCGAAGCGTTTGGTGTTGAGTTTCCAAGACCTGGAAAGGTTGAATGCTGACAAAGCGGTGGCAAACACTTTAAAATTATTGCTCTGACACAATGATTAATTAATCAACATAAATGATGAATTATTGTGCTCATATTTATTAAAGTGGATGGGGTGGAGTGCAAGTAATCCTGTGTATGTGACGACACGGGGTCGCTTTTACCTCATTTGACCGACGCAGAGCAAACGATTCCGTTTCAAGGTTCCTAGCTCTGTCCTTCTCCATCTTGTATGGTTACCACAATAAGTGTTTACATACGTTATATTTAGTTCTACATTAGTATATTTACTTATCATACTGGTAACAGAAAGCTGGTGACTATTCTTCCATATTACTTTTTAATATTTTGATGTGATTATCTTTATATGCCTATTATATTTGAAATAATACCTGCATATCCAACGTTGCTTGGTTCGCAATTCGCTTTAGACTTTCATTTTTATTGGTTAGTTCGTCGATTATCTCATCCTTCCTCGCATTTGCGCCTTCCGGGTGGACGTAGCCGGGTTGTTCGGACCTCGTGAACCTGTAGGTCTGTGGTCCTTCCCCGTTTCGGCTCCGCGCATCAGGGTCCGACACGTCATGGTGCTTTTTAAATGGCCAGCACTTGCAAGGCATAGCTACAGCAAACGGCTGGTCTGGTTTATACAAGTTTCTTTCATACACGTTACCTAATAAACCTGCAAAATGGAGTTAACGCAAAAGTGATTCATGTGGATACACAAATAGCTAGAAATAATCCTGCTCAATTTATTGCCTCGGCTTGTTTGATATGTTAAAGTTGTGTAATTGGAGTACGGTGCGTTGTTTGTAGAGTGGTGTGCGAGCTTTAACAATTGCATCCCATTTATTCCATGGACCTTTATACTAGAAGAGGATTTATGGCTTGGCAAAGTCATCTCCTATCGCTGCTTAGTACTCAAACACAGTCAAGGGCCTTGTTTTATTTAATTTTTACGATGTAAATTGACACGGCGCATTCGACCAAGCTATACATCAACGACATTTAGGTATAATCTAATTGTATTCAGACAGAACGATACTAACGGAATTTTCATTGTAATAACCGAAATCGACTCCCCCAAAACAAATCTCGTTATGCTTTTATAAATTCATTTACTTAATATGCTTCTAACAAATATATATATAGCTACTCATAACGCCCATTCTGAAGTAAGTACTAGATGGGTTAAAGTTTTTTAGCTAATCGAGACAAACTAATATCCATATACAATGGCTGACATTAAACCGCTTGTCTGTATATTGTCTAACTTTAAAAACTCAATAACAAATCTTACGTAATTGCTGTGGTTTCCTTGGGAGTAAATCCTTATTGGAGAGTGGAGTTGTAACTTCCAGTATACACTCGGGTCGATGGCATTTAGGTCTAAGCGAGTTATGTACACTCCATTATGGTATTTTGGTATCGATTTCGGCATATAGGCTCCTGCTTTACGGTATTACATGTTACTTTAAAGCCGGGATAAGTTGCCCATATACCTGTCAAAGTTAAACTACTAAAGTCCAGGTCAAACCGCATAAACACCTCAACATTTAATCGATATATTTCCGCGCTATGCATTGACCTAAAGAGACGCCACATTATTTTACAGAATAAGAGAATACAACAATATAACACGATTTTATGGTCGTTGTTTTATGTTTTATCCGTAATTTCTTATACATTTCGTTAACAAAATTGGCCTTATATCGACCGGCCTTAATGTTCCACAACATATCTAACAGTTTCTAAAGAAGCTTTAAATAACTAACGTGGACTTTACTAGTGACTTAGCACGACATAAAATTACAATGGACCGATCTGTTTTTTTTGACTAAGAGAAAATAGAATCTTTAGGAATGTAATCATGTCTAGAACAAACCGCGACTTTAAATAGGCCCTGCTCTTATCAGCTTTTATTGATTAAAAGCGCCTTTTACTATTTATCAACAGTGTCCTATTCAGCTTCTTTGCACGCTTAATATCAATAAACATGCTAGAGTGTATCAGGCACAATCAACTGAACAGGTAAAATTTCTAGCTCATAAACGAATTTCTGTAAGTAAAAAATCGAGTCAAGAGTCCTCACACATTGGGCTTCCTACTGATGATTGCCTTGCCCTGTTTGTGTCACTTCTTGGTTAATATGTTACACAGTGCACATTCTCAAGCCCAGTTTGCCATATATAAGACCCATAGGTTATCTTTTATTAGCATTGCACGTCTGCGTGCCGGACGCCTCTTGCGTCATAATGTAGGTAATTAAATCGCCGATATTCGATTTGTATTCTGGGCGGATATGTATGCACCCTTGCCACAAATCACGCTAGGCCTTTTTCTCATTCTATTTTATAGCTGGTTTATAACCTCTAAGCTTTCGGATAGGAATATAAGTAAAAGCAGAATGATCTCGACTGTTCAACATCTCCAATATTTGATAACCTCGTCACTCGGTCAACGATGAAAAATAAACAAAACGTTTTTTTTCAATTAACGGTCTTTAAATTACACAGCCCGGCGATTCTACATTACTCTCTGACCAGATCAATATTTCAACACTGCCTCTGTGGTCATAACCTGTATAATATCCTTTCTATTTATTTACGATTTAAAGGATACATTTTGTAAACTTTAAACGAATTTGTTGAAACTACTATTACCAGAAGTCGACTCATCTGACGGAGCTTTGTATGAGCTTCAGTCCAGCTGCTGTCCGATACGCATCAACTACATCTTCTCTGGTCACCGGCGCCATTCAGCTGCCAATATTTACCAGATAGCTGGCTTAATCATGACCGATCGGCAGGAAAGACAATTTCGGCTACACCAGTAGCCAACTCAAATTATTACCGTGCACCTTTATTCCGCTAGACAAGGCCGAGCATATAAATGCAGAATAAGCAGAATCGATATTACCTGGCCCTCAGTGACACCCGTTCTGTCGAATCTACTGCCCATCAAACAATCTAGGAGTACCTAAATAACATCCTTTATTGCTCGTTTCGGAACGGTTTGTAGTCTTGTTATGCATACCTAAAATGTGCTGATCCTTCTAAAATATCGTCCTTTCTTTCTATGTAAAAAACGCGCAGTATTTTACCAAAAAAATGGTTTGTGTTTAAAAATTATTTGGAAAGCCTAATAAAAATTAAAACATGGATTTAACTAAATGACAAGATTATCATAATGTCAAAAACGACGGTTTCAAAATTTGGGACGAAACGACTGGTGACTAATGATCGCGCTTAACCAAGTTGTTATAAAAACAAAAAGATTTTTTTTATCCCATCACAGAAAAACGTAGATAGCGAAAATTCTTAAGTTCTAAAGATTCTCTGAGTTCTAGCGCTACAATTCCTTAGCATTAGCGTAGCACGCATCGCAAGCTGACTTGTTCTAAGCTCTGTTGTGTCTTCTTGTTTAACTTGTTAACCTTTCTTCTTCTTTTAACTCTAAACAACCAACGAGCAAAAGGATTTGAAACATGATTTTTCACTATGAAGTTTCTTATTCGTTGGTTGTTGAGTAACGACGCGGTTTCTTTCTTGATAGTTACCAGATGAGCTGTGAAATCTCACATTGCGCGAATATGTAGCGAATTTGTCACGCTCAGGCGCGAACAGCGGTTAAACCGAGACATCAGAGATTAATTAGGGTATTGAACCGACCCCTGCTTCAATAATACGTGTACGCGTGGCTGTGATTTCCCAGGGGTTTTCAGACAAGTAATTACATTTGAAGACTGGAACAAAAATGTTCTCTGATGACTCCAATATCCGGTAAGGTATTCTCAAACAAGCTAAAATACACTTGTATCTTAAATAGGGTAAATAAAAACTTGAACCTTGCTTGATCATTACCTAGTTGTCAAATTTTACCTAGACTTTTTAAATATCACTTGTTGTCCTGTACCCCAGGCATTTGTATGATTTATTATGGTGAATAATTGAACTCGACTTTTTATATTCACCACACTTTGACTTATATTTGGCTGTCATCTATTGTTCTATTTGACATGCAGTTCTTTCGACTTCGATTCTATTAGCTGAGCGTGGGCTGTGCTTCGTTTGTCAGAAAAACTTTAATCAATAATAAGCGGTTCAGGCTTCCCTTTAACAAGTGATGCTGCGACAATAGCGTCAACTAACGAAGATTGCAAAAAAACAAACAAATTCTGGTCTACGAGCTGTTCACATGGTTTTTAAACAAATAAAAGTACAGTTTTAAGGATATTAATCCACTATGTATGTTTGTCAATATTATCATCCTTTTTAAAAAAGGCCGATCAATTTTATTTCTATTTAAAGGGGCAGTAGGTATTCGTATGTGGACGGGAAAACAAATACAAGACAATAAGGTGTGGTGTTGCACACGACCAATCGCGCTACGTGGAACCGATCATTTAAATCAATCCTGATTCGATTAACGTGCTATCCCTGACCCTTGGTCGGAATTAATTTGGGAGACCGAAGGACAAACGTGATTCGAATGCCCATTTGCTGGCGCAAGCTGTTAAAGCGGCCGACTCACATATTAAATACAATACGTAATAACCGATTGTGTGGTCAATTGATTAACGCGACCGACATTTATACCAAATATATGCAAAAAAACGTTCTTCGGGACGAGTCCACCTTAGCCCGGTAAAAAAACTAATAATCCGTCGTTTGGTCGATTGGTTAGCGAGACCATTTGAAAGAACGATGTCGTAGTAACGAGCACATCATTGGTTCCAAACCTAGTTTGGTAAAAATTACAATACATAATCGACCGTCGTGTGGCCAAGTTGTTAGGGTCATTGGTTTATGTGAAGAATTAGATATAAAAAACAATTCAGTTTTGAAACAAACTTCGATAAAAAAATAAAATAAACAAGCATATGAACGGGCCCAATAAGTAAAGTTTAAAAAACTATATTAGATTAAAGTTACAATAAATGCCTTGTTAACTCTACAACCGTCTTTGTGTGGACGAAAAGTAAGCTGGTACACCTAAGAGTTAAGTTTCATTGATTAAATAATGGAAACAAAAATATACGAAACTGATATCTTTTAAGTTTTAACAGTATTTGCACAAACTCTTTTGTTATCGGTTACGCCTTTCTCGTAAATGACGGAAATAAACGTATTAAGTATATCATCCCTGCTAAAATATTCATAACCAATAGTTGAGGATAGTTGCACTTTGCAAGAGTTGGCATCTTTAAAGCCTGCATGCTTTGTCGCTAGGTAAAACTACAGTTAAACTAAGGTTCGCAGGCAGGACGGGTTTAAGCGGATGAAATTCCATCTTTTTCGTTGCTGATTGTGGAAAGTGGCACCATTTCTTCACCAACCGGTGTTGGCTGGTTTGCTTCACTCTTTACTTTGCCATCTTCGACTGTTTGCTGGGTTTTCTTGTCAGTTTTGGGGACAGAATCGTCTCGTCTTCGCTGTAACGAAAACAAACAGCATTAGGCACGAACATTTTTTCTATTGGGCGCCATGATTGGTTTACTGTTATTTTAATTAAACGCGGCCCACAGGAATCTAGTAGATAAGGCCAATTTACCTAGAGACAAAAGCGTGTGGCCCAATGTAGTTACATTGATTGGGTCAAAGGGGATTAAAATTATGTAGGGAACGCAGGTGAAATAACAAGGTTAATACAACACCTGTTTCACTGCATAAACCTCGTTTGCGGGAAGCATTTTAAAGTTGCCAAATAATCAAGAATTTTTTTTATGATTAAATAAAGAAATAGCAAACAGGAAACACACACAAAGAATATTTTCATTTTAGGTTAACCACTCAAAATTGTCTAAAATTTCAAATAGTCCCTATTAACAAGCATATATAGATAAAATGTCTTCATATAAGACTCAAGATTGTCGGGTTAGGATAGGATAGGATGGGATATTTATGTTTTATCCCCGTAAATGGAATAACACAAGGTGCGTTTAACACAGCACGGACAATCGTTAGATCATCAATTGTTTAAAGTCACGTAACCGGAGCTATTGAAGTGTTTTGTGTATGATTTAAAAGTTCCTTTAATTTGGTAGAACATATAATTCGAGTGGGTTAACGCAGTGTCAGATAGGTGCCTTATTAGCGGACACGACCAACTTGCTAGCGATTAGTTTCGAATCTACAACCCTTCGGCTTAAAGGCGACGTTAATTCAGCAAGCTAATCGGTCGGATTTAACTACACTATGCCAGTAATAACGACCTACCATATAGCAAATTCCAACAATTAAGCCAATTGTAATCAACACAGCCAGGATTGTTACAGGAACGATGACATCTATTGACGGAGCATGCCCTTCTTCTTTTTCTATAACATCAAACTGATCCAACAAAACTGTCAATGGATAACGTTATTGTTAACTTCAATTTTTTACATTAACTGGGTTTTTGAAAAAAACCTTAGGTCGATCACAACTAGACCCCTTTCAACCGAAAGATTGTAGGTTCAAAACTGGTCACTAGCTAGTCGGTTGTGTCCATGGGCAAGTCACTTTACAGACATTGCCTGAACCCAGCAGAATAATGGGTTCTGCCAAATTAAAGGAAAGTGTGAATCATACACAACACACTGCAATAGCTCCGGTAACCCGACGGTGGGCGCAGGGATCTGTCGATTGCCCGTGGGTTAACCACCTTGGTTTTCCCATTCTTGGGGATAAACATGACTATCCTATCCTATCCTAAGGTGATCTGACAATTGCCCTTGTGTTAATCCCCTTGGCTTTCCCATTCACGGGGATAGACATGTTAATCCTATCCTAAATACTTGGATGTTTATGGGTAAATCACGAATTAAACATATTGTGATTTAACTTCGGTTTTTTTTTCTACGCCATTTTGTGTAAATAAGTCTTACATGTAGTAACTTCAGGACAATAAAGATTGATAGATAAAGCCGGGTTCATCTGCTTGTGGTAGATGCCATCCGGGTCTTTAAACTCTCTGCCGCACGCCGAAAGTAAAATATCATCCTGACAAACTCGCGCTTTTGCATAGGAGCTGGAATTAAAGTTGTCAATTATTTCAACTTGTTTCTGTATTAATTTGTTGCACCTAATCAGCCTGCCTTACTTCGATTGGTAATTGTAAAGGATGTGAATTTTATAGCACTTTTTACTAGAATGTTCTGGGTTTAAATTTAGTTATTTTAGGTTATCTATTGTAGTATACTTTCATTCGAAGGGTTGTAGTTTCCAAAATCTTTGCTAGCTATTTAATTGAGTCCTTGAGCAAGGCTTTCAACGGACATTGTCTGATCCCAGTGGATTAATCACAAGAACCATTTTTGTATGTAAGAGTATGTATATGTATCGGTCGCCTTACTCATTCGGTCACAAGATATTACTACATATAGCATAGCCCAAAAGGAAAACAAATAAAAAAAGCTGATCCGAATAAAAATCGGATCCGTCGCGTAGGGAAAATGTTTTACATACTCACTTGCATAGATCCTCACTAGCAGGATTGTTAGTGAACTCTGAGTAGAAAGGAGTTTCACATGCTTCCACTGCACCTTTTTGTATTGGTTTGGGCATCGGGCAAACTGTCGCATTGCTGACAATAGGTTCAATCGATCTTAAACCACCCCGTTCACAGTGAAGCTTAACGTCGCCGAATCGTCTTAGTTTCAATTGCTTCTCCTGCGTTTGTTTTTAAGAGCAGCGTAAATTTAATATGTGAATCCGTGTGAGGAATAAACACGTTTATTTTATTATCAGCACAAGAATCAATAGGCGGACTAGTACGGTCGTGTGGCCAAATGGTTAACGCGACCGATACATATACCAACTCATATACAAAGAAACAGTCTTAGTAACGATCCCATCATGGGTTCAAAACTTGGCTCGGTAAAAAAAAGAAAAAAAAATCAATAGGCGGACTAAAAGGCGGAGGGGTTGAGGAGTTAGTTCTGGGGTTGAGATAAGTGCCTAGGGCAAATTAACAATTTTTTGCCATAGTTTAGGTGAGCAGTTTTTTTCCTTTCATCTATTCCCATTTCCCTCCTTATATACTATTTCCCATTAATAGTGTATACATAGGGTAGGATACTTACCTTTATTCCCGAACATATATAAAAAACGTATATGAGACGGTATGAGCTTTTAAAGTTATTACAGTTTAATAATCGAGCTACCTATATTGGGTAAAAGCAATTGTCCGCTTAGTACCTTGCCCAAAGACACAATCGACTAACTAGCGCCCAATTTTTATTATATAACTTTTCTACTCAAAGGCGACGCACTAATCCACCATGCTATTTGGTCGGAAAACGCTTCTGTATAACTCATACAGCGACTGCACTCAGAAAATTTTAAAGAACATACAGCTTGAAAAAAGAGCAGTTCATAATCTCCTAACTTTCCATAAATGGTAAAGTTTACTTAAAAATCATTCAGCCCACCTCTAAAAACAAAGTTTCTTCCAGATGCCCGTAGCAATACTCCACCTCATGTTCAATGCATTTCTTTGCTTCGGAATACAAATCACTGGGGAAACATAGACTCATATTTATTACGTGTATTTATGGCTTACTATTGGTTTACCAATTACAATTTCACCAGGTTAAAAGCCGTGGTAGGATCTTTAGCTCATTTTTTACAACCCGGTGAATTTTACTGTTTAGGGAGAATGTATTTTACTTAGCCGCCGATCACATGACTGGTTTGGACCAAACAAACTACTCAACAAGACATACTGAACTATCTAGCACAAATACGGTTCTTATAATTTCTATCGGTACTAGGGATAAGTGGTATTTACGTGAGACAGACGAACCCACTTCATCAGTCTACAGAATACAAAACTAATAGAAAGAAAACTCCTTTTAAGAGTGGCACTTATTCCACTGTCTACCCCGTTTTATAGATAAAAACTTACGGGCAAACTTTGAAAGGACGTGTTGAGTTTTGTAGGTGTACAACCATTTTGGCCTGGCAGCCTCGAACTAGCAGTCCATACTTAATGTCTGTGCATGATTGTTGTTGACTTGCAGCCCAGGTTAATTCCGTGGTAAGTAGTATAAATAGGAGGGTAAAATTAACCAAAGCTGGATTAACCATTCTTAAATGCTTTTGACAATCCACTAATGCTTTTTCCTGTTGGATACTAAAATACATAGAATTACTCACGCGCAAAAACAGGTATTTTTAATCTATAATCCCCAAGGATAGCAATACTTCGGATAAGCAGTCCTGAAAAACGTATAATTTGACTTTCGCTAACCTGACTCCAGTCATGATCGATGGAGGTTTGATTTCTAACTATACTGTCCGATTACGCCTTTAGAACACTGCTTTTCTCTTCACGAATAAAACCTTTTCAAGCGCATAGAATTGCCTTTTCAGTCACAAAAGGTTTCGTTTCGCTCGGCCGCCCTTTCTCAGTGCGTTACGTCACACCGAATAAAGCATCAACAACAAGCAAAGTAACGAAAGCTTCCCAGCTATAGTTTCACCCCTGGCATCCGATTGTCCTTATATGGCAAACTCGAGATTTATTGATTCAAAACGATTATCGCTACCACGATACGCTAAAAATGAGAACCGCCGAGTGCAAACGCAAAACAGGAACATAATTTTAGAGAACTTTGCGTAAGTGCATAAGCTATAAATACGTAGTAGAGTGCAATGATAAGTAACGCATGAATTATACATCGATTGGGAAAACCCTTGAAATAAAAACACAAATCACGCTTCAATAGCCGTCGCCTGTACATCATCCAGTACGCTTCTGAAACTTTCAACTGAGACGAGGCTCCGTCCTCTCGGGTCTCGCTTCTCCGCCATCTTCCACGCTTCATTGAACATTTCTGACGTCATTTCCACCCCGATATTCGAGAAGATTCGTTGGATCTGAAAGTCACGTAATCAGGTTTGCGTCATTGGATACGATAAGATAGGAAACTCGATGTTAAGTTTCATGTTGGAAGTCATACGATACGGATCTTGCTTATTTTTTGTTGGTTATTCGGCTGTGAATATGTGGTAGTTCCGCATTATTCCAACAACGAATAGCCTAAATATCACCTCTTCTTTCGGTCTTGCTTCGAACATTTCCTTTTCGTAGATTCCTTTCTCGGAGTAAATCGTCGGGTTCACCAGTCCGTACGCGTCCGACTCGTCTCCGTAGTTGACGTGATCGCTCACTCGACTGTAGGAAGACATACAATAACGCAACCTTACAGGATCCAACTCAAACCTGTCTGGTCATGACCACCGAACTGTACCACTGGACTATGTAGCCGATATTCGCGTATATGGTTTGGTAAATAACTTGTTTTTAATGGATTAAGTGTCGAGTCCGTTATTGGCTAGTCATTAAGACTGTTTTTTTTTTATATATATAGGGAACGGTATATACATCGGTGGCGTTATTCATTTAGACATACAGCCATTTCATTGCGACTGGGGATGAAAAACACGATCAGCGCAAAAATATGACGGTCAATTTTTTGAACGTTTGAAGGAATATTAACGTTTCCGAATTGGGATTTCGGGGTTAACGGTGTACGAGTAACCCAATTTTGGGCAAGAAGTAATGTTATTGTGTTATACAGATAGTCGTCATATACGGGGATAAAAATGGACGCGTATAAATTAACAAGAGGCAGAGATGCGGTTTCTTACCGCAGAGACGGCGGTGCCAGGTCTGTCCGCACAGTCGGGATGCCATATTTCCGGTAAAAACTCGGGTCCACATCGACTAAGGCACCGATTATCGAGGATGACGTTTTGTGTTGAGTGACGGATCGGTCGATCTGCTTCATAATGGTGGGCGTCTCGAGGTGTTGGAAGCTCTTTGCCGGCTGTGATGGGGACCATTTGAACAGGTTAGGACAGGCATGGGCAACATATGGCCCGTGGGGGGATTTTTACAGGCCCGCAGACGGTATCTAACTATACCCTTTAATTAAGATATTGAATAATATTCATTTAATAATCCGGCCCACCAAAAACTTTATTTTTTCACATTTGGCCCGCCGACTATAGGTTGCCCACTCCTGGGTTAGGATATACACGTTAATCCGCGGGTGAGAACGACATGTACAAAGTCACTCGTCGGATTACTGAAGCTTATGTGTAATGTGCTTTTTAAACATTATCTTTAGCATTCATCTAGTACGGATAATACCCGGAATTGGAAGTCATTTCACATTGCAAGTAAGGTTTCGGTCTTAGATCACCAACTAGTGTTAAACGCACCATTAAAAAAAAAAAACATTTAATAGAAATTAGAATCCAGTTGATGGAGACAACGTTTGTGACATACCTTGATACCATAAAATTACCGGAAAATAAGAAACATTAAAATCGTTCTAATATCACGTGCGATTTCTAATTTAAAATCACTGGGAACAAGGCATTGGTTCAGCGGCCACGTCATTTTTTTGTCAATCATACAACGTGTATTTACAGACGAGTTTTAACTGCTGTAGTTTTGCCGTATTATCCTGCTTTTTTAACTTATAATAATTATGCTATTTTTCATTAATGTAATGAAGGACCAAAAAATAAACTAAACTATTGCCCCTTAAGTGGTAAGTCGGTTGTTATAACTTAGGGAGGATGTGGCCATATTCGCTAAGTGCCTTTCCTATAAGCACTAAAAAAAATTGCATTTTTGTATGAAGTCTCACTTTGCTTGTCGGCGGTCATCGGCATTTTATCCTTCCAATTTAAAAAGTTGGCGAACTTGACATAGTCAATCTTGGTAACGTTGGACGTCCGATCGGACGCAGCACAACAATACGACATCAGCAGAGTTAACATTTCGTCCTCTACTGGCACGTTTAGTTGGTAACAAACGTCCCGCAGTTCCTGGCCGTCTATGTAACCGTCGTTGTTCTGTGTAGAAAACAGTCCGCTATATTTATTTATTTCTAAAACTTTTTTAATGATGTGTTTTAACGACTGTTCGTTTTGCCTCTTTTGTTGCTGTACTGTGGTTTGATTTATTTGCCATTATTTAAAATTGGGGCAAAAAATAAATAAACTCCAATAAACCAAGGAAATAAGTTTGAAGTCTAAAATTTCGGCCGGTTAGCTCAATTGACCAGAGAATCGGGTTGACTTGAATCGAAACCAACTGCTGCTGAACAGTTGTATCTATGGTCAAGGTACTACAATGACTGAACACAGTAAATTATTGGTTTAAACGAATAATATGTAGAAGCAGGAAAAGAAGAAAAGTAATTTGGACACCATTTTGTATGGAAGACACCGTTTAGTATGGAACATATCAAATGGTATTGAACAATATATGTACTGCTGACCCAGGTACAAATTCAGCAATAGATAAGGTCAAGTAATGTCATACAATTGGCACATATCACTTGTTTAAGTCATTGAATTCTAATGTAAAACAGTAATGTAGAAATAATTACTTCATGTAATACAGAGAAAATACTTACTCTGTCATAATGAGCAAATGCTTGGGCGAGAGTGTTAAAGTTATGGTAATTGGCCTTCTTTAGATGTTGTCTGATGGCATGCATAACCCCCCTCTCCCTGTCCCTGCCACGCAGATATGCATCTGGCGAACGACCATGAAGTAAGTCTCCTGCCCCATATTCGTCTGGTCGTAGCATGATGCCAAACGTATGGTCAGGTGGCACATTCAACGTTTCCACGATCCTGGTTAGATAATTATAAACTGTAATGAATCATACACAACACAGTGCAATAGCACTGGTAATCTGAAAACACAATGCAATCACTCTGGTAATCCGAAGATGGGCATGAGGTCACCTGATAATTTTTAGTGTGATAACTCTTCTTTGTTTTCTTATCAATATGGAAAAACTTAAAATAACTACCCTAGTGTAACTAAGGTTAAATATACTAATTTTATGGCTGTACTAGTTATTATATCTACAGGATTCTTCTATAACTCCACAACTTGGTGGTGTCTAATGACCTAAACTATAACCCTGCCTTACTGCTCAACTGGACTGTAAATTTCTTGTTCATATACAAAAAAATGTGTAAAATACAATATACCTTACTAGTAAATAATAAATAGATTGCACTTACGACATGCGATACAAGGATATAATAAATGTATTGGACTTATGATATGCGATCATACGATATAGTAAATAGATTGGAATTAAGATATGCAATACAAGAATATAATAAACAAATAGAACTTACGGATCATGAACAGCTCCCAGCTGTGGTTGTGATCTCTCTCGAAAATCATCGACTCTCTTAGAAACTATTTTTGCACCTTTCTCACTAAAAAAGAGATTTTTTGCAAAAAGTAAACCCAAGAAAAATGACAAGTGATGTTTTTGCAACTATACTGTGAGCATAAAGTGGCTTACAGTACAAATGGATAAAGCAAAGTTAAAATACTTTATCTTTGCTTAAAACGAGTCTTTCAGTAATCTTAATGATTTAAATGTGATGATTTTTGCAACATTATTGTGAACACATCGTACTAATATCTAAATTGATTGCCGATACTAATGAATAAACCACCCAAACATAATGGCCCCAATAACTTAACCACAGTCAAAAGGAAAATTTTTTTTCACAACCCATAAAATAATAGCTAATATCCCACTAGAACTACAGAGTAAAGCATAACTTAACTTACGTTTTCAAATCATGAATCCATTTCAATGATTTCTGTGTATTCCTTCCATCATTGAAATGAGGAGTTTCTTTTCCATATAAAGATTCTTTTGTGAACTTGCTCCAGTCATATCTGTTTTTATAACAAAAGCTATTTATCCTTTGTTTAAATCACTGTCTCACAACTTTTTTTAGTAATGACGAGTATATATCTTTTAGAAAAATATAATCTAGGAGACAGAAGAGTCAAATTTATCCTTGAAGGTAGAAAAACCCAAACGATGTATGGGTATTAAGTAGAATACAAAGATTTGGATTGGATTTGCAGAGTTGTTTTTGTTGTAAAGCGCTACTTTAATTCGCGTTCAACCTTTTACTTTCCACTGGATTAAACCAAACAAAAATAAATGTCAAATAATTTTATTGCACAATTATATAAAGCTGATTGGTTTCAATCACACAACATTTGAGCTAAGACTTTTCTAAGTGTGCATTCTATAATATACTACATCATGATCAAATTCTTATCATGCTTAAAATCCTATTGTTTTCTTTATTGTAATGTTGAATATGATTGTTTATTAAAGAAACAAGTAAAAAATACAAGCTCCCGTCGTTAAAGTACAATAAAAAGATGTTCACTAAAACAAACATAACATAGCATCAGTCTTACTTTCGGTCATACATCTCAGAAACATTATAGTCGTTATGGCTGAGTGTGTACATGTCATGGGCCTCTTGTGATTCCTTGTCCACTTGATCACGAGACTTGTCAGGGTTGACACATTCCCCTGCTGTTCCATCTGGTTACATTTCACGATTTAATTGTTGCAGCATCCAGCCATGTTGATTTAGAGCAGCGTTTCCCAACCTTTTTCTGGTCGCAGACTATTTCCTTACCAGTAAAAGTCTTTGCGGACTCAAAGTGCATCGATTTTTAATTAGCGTACGTGTAGCGTAACTGGACTATGTGCATACGATACACTTCAGAACACTACAAAACTTTAACAAAATCTGTTTATTTACCACATTTACAAATTTCAATCACTAGCTTGTCGAAAACTTAAAATTACCTTGAGTTACAATGTCTTGTTGATAAAAACATATCACTGCTGTTTATAACGATCAAAAACAACTAAAAGTTTTGAAAATTGTTGATGTGTTTGCGGACTCATTTAAACCTTACACGGACTCATTTGAGACTGCGGAATCGGGTTGGGAAACACTGGTTTAGAGGCTAAGACATGTGGGTATAAAAAGAGAGGTCAGTGGTTTAATGCATGACAATATAATTAATCTAAGCGGCATAACAATTTTTCGACTGCTTAGCTTGGTGGATTAAGGTGTTGCCTTTAAGCCGAAGGGTTGCAGGTTCAAAACAGGTCGCTAGATAGTCGCCACTTAACAGAAATTGCCTGAACCCACTAAAATAATGGGTTTTACTAAATTGTATGTACGTCTAAATCATAAACACACTATAATGGCTCCGTTAACCCCACGGTGGGCGTGGGATTAATTTTACCCAAATACAAAAGGCGACGCACTAACACATCAAGCTAATAGGTTGTGATTATTTTTAATTGCTTTACTCACTAAAAATTGTTGGTTTCCCGAAAGCAGTTTGCACTCGGTCAATACTAGCCGGCATGAATGCGCTGTTGTCCCTTGACTTTCCCAATGGCTTTTCCTTTACACTGTGGTAACTCGACTCTTTTTTAGCATCCAGACGACTTTTAAAATAGGATTTGAAGTCGGGGTTGAGCATTTCTTTTGCCTAAGACAATATTTATTACATTAAAGATAATACTGTTTTAAAACTACTTTGCCACATTTGTTTTAATTGTAACAAATACAGTGCTTTATACGCATATGTTAATATTCACTTTATTCTTGCTTTTCTTCATGTGTTGATTACATATTGCTAATAAATAGTTGAATCATCAGTTTAGTGCATCCTTATAATAGAATACAAATTTTTTCAGTTATTCCGGCCAAATCTTTTCAAAGTAATCTATAACAGTCATTTACTCTTGCTTTAGCACAGTAGCTTGATTTTAGGATAGGATAGTATATTCATGGCTTATTTTTAGTCGGACTGATTAGCTTGGTGGGTTGGTGCGCCGCCTTACAGCCGAAGGTTTGCAGATTCCAAACTGGTTGCTAGATAGTCAGTTGTGTCCTTGGGCAAGGCACTTAAGAGGCATTGTCTGAACCCAGCGGATTAATGTGTTCTATTAAATTGATGGAACGTGAGAGTCATACACTACACACTGCAATACCTCCAGTAACCCGATGGTGGGCGCAAGGTGATCTGACATTTGTCTATGTGTTAACCCCCTTGATTTTCCATTTACAGGAATAAACATGAATATCCTATCCTAACTTTGTAAATGGTAAAATGCAAGGAGGGAAATCAAACAGGTAATCGTCAGATTACCTCACGCCCAACGTTAGGTCCCTGGAGCTATTGCAGTGTGTTTTGTATGGTTGAGAAATTTTTTAGTTTTACTAGAACCCATCGATCCACTCGGTTCAGGTGATGACTAATAATTGACATATCCATATCCAAGGATACAAACGACTAGCTAGTGACCAGTTTTAAACCAGCAACCTTTCGGCTAAAAGTCGTAGTACAAATACCCACCTTAACTGAACCAACAGTGCTAACTCCATGATAATATCTTGATGCCACATCTTCATCTTCCGCTCTTCCAGGATGAATTCTCATTGTTCCGGCTGTCGGTCGACCTGCATCTGTGTTGCAGAACTTGCTCACTGGGTGAGGTACCGGTGGCTGCAATTATACCAATGCAAGGAAATATTAGTAAAAATTAGAAATAAAATTCAAAGCATTGCCATAGACTCTGTTCCTGAGTTCTGTTTTTTTTTAAATATTGGCCAGTCTGGAAAGCATAGTAGTTTTCTAAAATATCCTGCGCATGCAATATGAAGAATCATGACAGTTTTGGTTTTACCAACATTACTTTTTATTAGTTTTTTTATTATTGAACACATTTTTGTAGCAAATTAACCATTGTTATTTGTCTATATTCTCTATTTTTGTGGCACCCTTTACCGGTTTGATTTACTGATTTCACACGGCATGTACACTGGCTTTAACCCCAATCCCATGACCTAAAATGTTTCATGACTAACTTTCCTTTTATATTATGCTGCCTAGGCTGTCGGTTTGTTTTTGTGCAAAATAGAAAATATATATGTATAGAAAGTGTCAAAACATGAATTGGCCATGAGAAGCCTAAACACAACTGGAAACGACCGAACAGCTGTGTTCGCATATAATCAAGAATAAAAGTACCTTCCGTGAAGTAAGAGCAATTAGCTCTAAAGTTATTTATTTTGACAAAACTCTACACTTTAACATTTACTTTTATTATAGGTTTGGTGGGCATTTTTTATATTTTGTCTCTTATACGTGATATCCGATTGTGAATCATACTAGCTTGGTAGGTTAAAACTAGTGTAGTCCTCGTACTGCAGTTGTTTAAAGTGAAAAAAATTAATACTTGTTCTTAATAATAATTTCTTTAAGGATCTAGTCTATAGACTGCAGTGGTCTACAAACTAACCTCTTCTCCACGCCCGTGTATGCATTCGCTTGCAGTTCCTCCTTGATCAAATACTTTACCCGCCGGTGATAATTCAGGGGTAGAATCCCTGTACTTACCAATGTTACTTTGCATTGTTAGTATTAGAAGTAGCCGAGCAAAAAATATTACTACACCTAGCTATAACCCAAGAACTCGTAGCGTGTTTAGTTGCCAAGCAATTATATTGCGACATCTAGCGAATAAAATCAGATTCAGTATTTCCCAAAAGGTACGTTTTCTGTCAGCTTAGATTTACAAAAAATACAAAAGTATTGATTTATAGTAATTACTTGCGACGATTTTATTTTATTTTACCGGTTATTGGTATGCTAATGAAAATTAAATGGCAATAAAGTTTGTCGTAATGGTTGTATCATAAACCTTCTCTCGTGTGTTTGATTATTTCTAGATAGTGTTGTGGTCTACTGTCGGCGGTGGCGCTAGCACCATTTATTATTGTTTCGTCAGGCACTTCAGGAACTACCAGACATAATGAGTTTTGTTCTAAACAATACAAAGAAATAGATCAAGGGAAATTTTTTTGTTTGATTCGTTCCTACAGGCTATTTTAGAAGAGAGACCACGCGACTGCGTTGTTACATGTGATGTAAAACTCGTTGGCTTACCAACTAACAGAAACGAACTCTAGCATCGTTTGTAGGAAATAAAAACGGGAGAATGAAGTTTGGAGCAAACTTGCAAGCCCATCTCACTCCTGAATGGAGGAGCCAGTACATTGATTATGAAGTAAGTGTTCAGGATTACCAACCAAAATTGTTACAGCTGATAATTGGTTTTTATCAAGATTATAAATAAAAAGGTGTTACACCCATGGCATGCAAGGTTATTAATTTGAGGCATTTTTTCGCTGTTGTGATATTGCCTTAACTCCTGTATGTCCAGCGGAAAGTCTTCCAAACTATAATTCACTCAAGTTTGAAATAAAACAACATAAACTTAATTACGAATGTGCATACTGGACCTGCCGTAACCCATAATATGGGCAACACTAAAAGGAGGGAAAGTGCAAAGGAGGAAAAAAGGGGAACTGCTTACTTAAACTATGAAAACTAATTCTAACACTGCCTCAAAAGCTAATCTTAACTCCAGAATTAACCTTCACTCCAATCCATGTTTAAAACTACCGGTAACTCTAATGCCCTAGTATTTATTTTAGTGAGCAGTTCCCCTCCTTCCCGCATTCCCTACTTTTATATTTCTCCCATAATATTAAAGTAATATTAAATAATAATTATTGCAAAAGCTTTGGTCGCCTTAGGACACACAGCATTTTAATGAATTCAAGGTCACAGAACCGGCATTTAATTTTGTTATAAAAAAAAACAATCACAATACTGGTAACCTGACTTATACAACTTACAATGATCATCAGCATTATTTTTGGTTTTGAAATATCAAGTATGGTACTGGTTAACTGTCATGCAGATTCGTATGCCATGACCACAAGGTATACTACCTACTGTAAATGTTATAGTGTTGGCTATAATTTTAAGTTAATTTAGAAAAAAATAAAATTACACTTCATACCCGATACGTAAACATCAAATAAATATACAAATTTGTTTTACAGGTTCTGAAAAGTATGCTTTATGAATGTAAAGAAGAAGCACCAAGTGAGGAGTGTAAGTCGATGTTTTCTCTTGTCTATGTTTTCATTTTGTCCGGCCCGATGGTCTAGCGGTTAAGTGCGTCGCCTTTCAATCGAAAGGTTACAGGTGCGAAACTGGTCGCTAGCTAGTCGGTTGTGTCCTTGGGCAAGGCACTTTACGGACATTGCCTGAACCCAGCGGATTAATGGGTTCTACCAAATTGAAGGAACGTGTCTATCATATACAACACACTGCAATAGCTCCGGTAACCCGACGGTGGGCGCAAGGTTATCTTACGATTACCCGTGTGTTAACCCCCTTGGTTTTCCCATTCACGGGGATAAACATGACTATTCTATGTTATCCTATCCATTTTCATGTCTATTTTGAATGAAAATGATTTCAATATTCTTACCTTCTCTTATTTAACTCATATGTACACAGTTGTATTACTACTCCCCATAAGAATTCATATAATATTTCTATATTTTGAATGCAGGTGGACCAACACAGGAAACGGAACGACACATTGCTTTGTTTGAGGAACAATTTTTTGCCGAATGCGATGTACAACTTACCAAAGTCAACACATTTTTCGCAGGTAGTCACCTTAATCTA
Source organism: Ciona savignyi (assembly GCA_000149265.1). Classification (NCBI taxonomy): domain Eukaryota; kingdom Metazoa; phylum Chordata; class Ascidiacea; order Phlebobranchia; family Cionidae; genus Ciona; species Ciona savignyi. Next base: position 245,095 of record CH003424.1, read on the forward strand.
GAACAAAAAAATTAAAATTTTGTTAGAATTATTTTAGGTGTTAAAAAACAATGTACAAGTCATATTTAGAATAATATGTGGTACAGATACCTAACAATCTACATTACAGTATCAATATGCAAATGAAAGTGTTGTAGACTTGACTGGGCCTAGTCGCCCTAGTGTATATATTTCTGAATTTAATACCATACCTTCTGATGAGTAAATAAAATTTAAAGAGGGTATTTCCACAATAATTGCCTCGTATCCATATTTAATGCACTCCCAAATTTTAGAAATGGATGGTGTACATAATGTTTAAAATGTTTTTTTACTGTTCCAAATGCCTGTTAATGTTTTAGGATAAAAACTTTACATTTTTTGTCACATGATGTTTGAAATGTTTTTTTTACTGTTCCACATGCAGAATGTTAAAACAAAGTAATATATTATTGGCCTAAGGTTTTGTTAAGATATGTTATAAAAATCATAAATTAATAATGGTGATCATGTTAAATTCACTGTAGGCTGTTTTATTTATTGCCAATAATTACCTTTAGCAAAATTTGAATATTGCTGTTTGCTTATAAGGTGTTTGCATTCTGTGGATATACCACCTTCCCCCTCCCCCATAGACACCATCTTTTATTTCCAGCTGATTAATATTTTATTAAGCATGATGATTAGTCAGCTTTTAAACTCGTGATGTGTATTCACTATAACATAAACATAGAGTACTATATAGCTTAAATCCTATCAATATCAGTCTAGGATTTCAGCACACTTTATTATGTTAAGACTATAAACCTACCTGTTAAACTACAAGGCATATTTAATAGTCTTGGTATAAAGTAGGGTATATTTATATATATATATATGTTTGTATGAAAACACTGATTAGAAGATAATCTAGCCGGTAAAATTATATGTAGCCTTACATTAATTAAAATGTTAAAATCATAAATTGTTGTGCAATTTAAGATAATTACAAGACGTCTGGAATATTGATTGGTACAGTATAAAAAACCAGGATCCATGGATAAAAAATCAATTATGCACATTGTAGTTAAGCTTGTATTTTTTGCTAAACTAAATTGTTTTAAAACATCAGCATAGTTATTTCCATTCTCCTTATACCTTATTATGGATAAGTGCTTCCCAAAAACGACAGATCTATAGATATGTCTCTGCATTTGCAAACTGTTTTTTTAATTCAAATATGACTTCGTTGGAAGCAAAATGAGCAATAATGGTATCAGAGTTTGTTGCAGCTATGACCATCAACAGTGGAATAGTATAATAACAAAAAGTTCTAAATGTACTTTCTACATAATAGAATTTCATTTTACCTATTTTTATGCTTTGATATCTGTCTGGGCCAACTTTTGTTGTAGATATCTTTTAACGTTTCGCAAATACGTAGTTAAACCCATAAACGTTTAACTACTGTGCCTGATTTTGTCTGCCATGATCTTATGTATTTTACATTGACGTCATTTTACTAAATTTTGTTTTACCATCTTTTCACAAATGAATAGGTTATTGAAAAGTCCAGATGTAAAATTAGATTAAATTAAACAGATTTTTTAGTTTATGATTGTATATCTTGGTACATATTGTATAATGTTTTATTCGAAGATTTCCTTATTCAGTTCTACTCTTGCTCGTAGTTTAAGTGATATTTTTAACCATATGTTTGTCCCCCACCCAATTGTTGGGCCAAGGTTGCTACATATTCCCAAAGGCGCGTCGGCCTGGTTCATTGTTAATAATAGTGGCTTGTTATAAACTTAAGATAT
>CH003424.1:247071-404665 GCA_000149265.1 Ciona savignyi
TTCGGTTACCGGAGCTATTGCAGTGTTTTAAATAATTGAGACATTCCTTCAATTTGGTAAAACCGCTGAGTTCATGCAATATCCGGTAAGTGCTTTGCCCAAGGACACAACCGACTAGCTAGCGACCAATTCTGAATTGCAAACTTTCGGATGAAAGACGCTGCACTAAACCACCAGACTAACCGGTCGGACAACTTTAAAACTCAATTTCCACAGAGAAACAAGCTGAGTCGACCCGAAAGTTTGCGATCTTACAAAGCGAGCTACAAGCGCATAAGAATTCCATGTCCTTTCACCGATCCATTACCGACGCAACTTCTTCGACTTCAAAACTACGAAAACGACTTCCAAGGGGTTTACTACGCGATAAAGTAGGAACTTCACTTATGTGGTTGTAAATGATACAGTCAGAACTGGAGAAAAATTCGTTTCTCTTACTCGGCTATTTTATGTCTTGTTATGCATGGTTTTTAAAAAAATAATTGAAAAGAGCTGTTTTCTTACCTTAGTTATTTAGGTTTTCAAGCGTTAAGTGTTGAGGTAGCAGTGATATTATAATTCATGTCGATTAATACTAGGATATTGGTGCCATGGGTATAAATTACAAACTTACATAAATCTTTCCAATGTAAATTTCAAATGATTTAAAACTTGTAATATATTACAACCTTAAAACATGCATATTTGTATGTGATAATGCACAATTACAGCCCTGAACAGACACCTATATGGTTCTGATGATTGTATTACCTACATTAATATTTTAATCCCAGTCTGCGACTTAAAGCTGTGAAACTTAACACTTCTGCATTGGAATGATAATCACTTGTATTTATATTTAAGATGACTGTGGGTACAAGTTATTTGACTCTGTACATTACACACAATTTCTTAAAATATTTAGTAATGGATAAAATCCCACTACTTTTCACCAATGCCGAATAAAATTTAAATATAAATTGCAAAAATAGAATGCTGCATTAGATATATTTGATCATACACATGTTGAAAGTATATGTTAACTAGCTTTGATAAGTTATTTTTTGATTTTTTATTTGAGATAAGAATAGATAAATCTCCTCAAGGTAAAATATAAATTATTATTAACGCTTATTAAAGTCCTGGATAGTTTTTGCGTCATGAGTAACTTATGCAATATTTACACAACACCCATCCGGTGGATAAAAATGTTTATGTGTAAATAATCCCAATAATGACCATTTGTATTGGCATAAATCTCCAGTATTAGTACTTGTATCAACTTAACAATCTTAATGGGCCTTCTATGGCCTAAATTCCTGGTCCCAGTGGCTACTGTGGACCTGCCCATATCAATGTAAAAAATGTAAAATTAACAATCCATCTCAACACAGGAAAAAGTTCGAATCAAAACAACAACGGGTCTAAAACTGGGATTTTCCGAATATTATCTCAGCTTAGTGTTGCTTCAAAATTACCAGGTACTTGGAATACTTTTCTCCAATACAATTCCATTGGTTTAAAACTGTTCAGAAAAAAAATCATTTGTAGTTTATTTATGCATTCGCGCATTGTTTTTTAATCAAATATTGTTTTGTTGGAAAGTATTACAAGCAATAATGGAATTAGACAGAATTTGTTAGTGCTTTAACTATCTACAGTGTAAAAGTTTATAACAACAAAGTTGTAATCATACTTTTGATATAATCGAATTTTATTTTGCCACTTTTATTTTTACAGTTCATGGTCTTCATCAATTTGACAGAGTTTATTCAAAGTTTGCTGGAAATTGCTTTTGTAAAACTAGATATTTTTAGGAAGTGGTTAATCACCCACAATAAAATATTTTATCACTTGTCAATTTTGCCATTTGCACAATTAATCAAATATATTGTTGAAACGGTATAAATCTCACCCCAATTTTTACCAGAAAAACAAACAATTTAATAACATGGAATATTTGATAATTAAATAATAAAAGAACAATTGCAATATGCATTGTTAAACAATGTTTTAAGTTAAGGATATGACTGTCTTCAGTGTAAACGTATAGCAACAAAACAGTTTGTAAAATATAACAAAATTAACCTTTTTATATTATTTAGGAAATTATATTATTTCAATTTCTGCTGCATTTCTGCCCATGTTAAACACCAGCACATGCCAAACATTAGACCACTCACCAATCATTCCACATAATCATGTTAATCACCCAGGAGTTAAACTTTACCGGTTTCCGAAAAATCTTGAAGAAACATGACAAGATGCTGGACACCGACAAAGGTGCAAACTGGAGGAAGAACTACGTTGAAACTGCTCCTTTTCATAATGATAATGTTATCTCCGAATACATTTTGAAAACAGAGGTACAACAATGTATACCACAGTGTGGATTTTTTTCCACTTTCGCTAAAATTATTTTTGTGCGAACGAACAAGCAACTGAATGAACATTAAAACTTGGATAGTATAATTACATTCTGATTACAATAACTTTAGATTAAATAATTAAGCAAACGAACAACTTAAAACTGAAAAATACATAGGTAGTTTTGTCTCTAAAACAACCTGAGTAACTTTGTTTATTGTTCTGTTTGCTGACACCTTTAAAATTGATGAAACGAAATAAGTCAGGGGTCCTTGGACAACATGCTTTGTGAACATTGTTTTTTTATGGAGTTTTGTTACATTTTTAGTAAAAACAAATATATAAATAGTTATGAAATGAATCTATATAAAATCTAATATTGAGATCATCTAGCCTATAATGTTACGGGTAAATATAATTATATAATTAAATTTCTAATCAATATAATCAGTGTTTTGTGCATAGCTAGGTTAGCCATAATCTTTACCATGTTTCTCACAGCTTGTACCTTTATTAGAAATATTTTTTTAATGGATATCTATTCAGAATCTGTACATAAATGAGTTAGAGAATGGAGATCGAGCGAAAGCAATGAAGCGACTGAGAGTTCCCCCGCTAACCGATAACGTAAGTTTATGTATACCATCAATTTATATTATTTCATCCGACGGATTTGCTTGGTGGGTTGGTGCGTCTTATTTCAGCCGGACGATTGCAGGTTCAAAACCGTTCCCTAATTAATTGGTTGTGTCCTTGAGCTTAACAGACATTACCTGAACCCAGCAGATTAATGGGTTCTGCCAAATTGAAAGAACAAGCTGATTTTTCACAACAAACTGCAATAGCGCCATTAACCCGACGGTGGACGCGGGGTAATCTGACAATTACCTGTGTGTTAACCCCGCTTATGTTTTCCAATTCACAGGGTTAAACATAAATATTCCCTATCCCTAGGAAAGAATAAATATAGTTATATTAATTTAGCTGAGCTTAATTATTACAGTTGGCTGGTTGTTTGTTTGCACCTGGAATTTTAAAGTCTGGTTTTTCTTCCCAAAATAATCTTCACACAATCTTTGCCAAATGTTTTCAACTTTTTATTTTAAAATAATCTCATTTTATTCTTAATAATCACATATAAAAATGACTGATAATACATCAAACACTTTAGTTGTCTCATATATTATCCCAATATACTGCTAAGCTAAGTTCTTGCACTACAATTCCTGTTTTATAGACGGTCTACCCAAAAGGTGCTGTTTTCCGAGTTGGATTGTTCCTCGGCATGTTTATAGTGCTGATAGCTGTGGTTGGGGGTTGCTGCCAGCTTTATACCAGAACCTGCCAATCCAGAGCTAACAGTCATGTAAGTAGAAAGGCACTCTAGGTGTAATGTTTAAAGGTCGTTTTTATCCCGTTGTGGTATTTAGGACACACCGACTATGTTGTGCTTTTTTAACAAGGGTATGGGAATGACTTATGTACAGAATCTGTATACTGCATAATGTTATCGGCGCAAATTTCAGGCAGTAGGTAAAGTGCGAATATTTATCTGTAGATAAATAATGTTTAGAATAGCAAATAATTTTTTTTGTGTCAACGGACAAAATAATCCGAGGATAGGCTAACATGGATTTCCTTACACCCGTGAGCATAAATATTTAGTATAAATCCATAATTTAGTAGTAGTCTTAATACGATTCATGGACTAGTACTTGAATGGTTCGTGTCTCACCATAGTCATTACTCAAATAGGTAGATGGTTGGTATGCAAAATTGCTATATTGTGAAACTTTTTTAAATTTTAGCGGGAATCTGAAATTAAAACAAACCAATATTGTGATAGTACCAAAGTCATTGACATTACAGTCAGTGTCCTTTATTGCCCTGCGAGTGTATTTTAATTTGATTTCTAAATATACTCCCTGCATATTTATATATAACACATCAGTCCTGGAATAGCAGGGGAATGTCCAGAACTGGCCCTAGACACTAATAATAATATCATTTGTATATATGATTTGCTTATATCTAAACATTTAATAATAATTATCAAATGGTAGTAGTACCCGGAAATAGTAATCGTCTTTTAAAATGATTACTTTTCCCTTTAAAACCTTTCAAAAGCGTAAAGAAATGTTTAAAGAATCATGTTGTGGGCTGTAACATTTTTGTTGCAAGTTTGTCATGATACATGTATAAAATACTGTTAGAAATAGTAAGAAATAGATTCCCACTTTTAAACTTGATAATTGTAACATGCAGTTCCCAGGTAGGTAGTGTCAAGCGAAAATTTATGGCCACTAAATTTTACAGGGAGTTATTAAAGCACCAAGTTCAAGAAAACATAATTTTGATGCCTAATTAAGTGAAATTCGGTTTATGCTTTATTAAATCTGAACGGTGGCCTTTAAATTTAAAAAAATAGTAAAGAAATAGTTTTTTATGCGTTGACATATTAAAAGTGCGGATTTTTTCCAGCTGCTTGAAAAGTAAGCAACTGTCGCAATGATAATATCGCAAAAACCTTAATTTCATGTTTGTTATTCAGGTTATACCGAGCTGGATTTATAACTTTTTTATTCCTCGCTTGTCTTGGCTTCAACATATGGGGCTGGCGTATCGCAGGGGTGAATCACGTGCTGATATTCGAGATTGACCCCAGACACCATCTTTCACACCAGCATTTCTTCGAGGTCAGGATATTCATTTTTATGGTGGTGAATGTGAAAACGCAAGTGGCTTTACACACCAGTAATTAGATCACCTCCCGTACACCGTCGGGTTACCGGAGCTCTTGATTCATTTGTGGATGATTTAAGACATTCCTTTATTTTGGTAGAACCCATCATTCCACTTGGTTTAGGCAATGTCTGTTGAACACAATCAACTAGCTACCAACCGGTTCCGAACCTGCAACCTTTCCTTTGGCTAAGGGACAACGCACAAATCCACCAAGATAAAGCATCCAAATTAACAATGTTATTATGTCTTCCTACTTTAATTGTCTTTAAAGTTAATTGTTCTTAGTGCACTGCAATTCAACCAATAAACCAATTTCATTGTTTAAAGATATTAATTTAATGTTTTTAAAGTCTATAAAATGCTCCACTGTTCTGTTTCTATAAAGATTTCTGATATTTAGTAATAAGAAACTGCAAAATATGTATCTATATTTTTTCTTTAAAAATTATAACGGTTTAAAAAAAACATTATCTGTAGTAAATATTTATTTTAGTATATAGAAATCAATTTTCATTCCTTTATAACAAAAAATTATTAAGATTAATGCTGTGCTAAGAATTTTATTCCCTATCACATTGTTGTATTCTTGTATTGGAGGTACTTGGTAGTGAATAAAATTAAAGCGAAACAGTTTGGGTTATATAGCACGAAATGCACCAAAGAATGTTACATACCAAAGTAAATGATTTATTATACACATACGGGCATGATTACATTTGATTACAGGGCACAAAATAACTGTCTGGAAACCTGCACGTATTACTACAGGGATAGAAATTAGCGCATTTTCACCACACCCTTAAAAAAAATTAAATAAATAACATAGAATGATTAGTAACGATGGTATTTCTATCTCCAGATATCTGCGTTGTTTGGAATTGTGTGGGCGCTGAGTTTGATTTCATTTCAATTCGGCCACTTATCATCGGTGCGACAAATACTGCCAGTGTATCTCAACCCATCACTGGTCTATCTCGCCTACCTTGCTTTTCTTCTCAACCCACTTCCTATCCTTTTCCACAAAGCTCGGTTCTGGCTGTTGAAACGACTGGTGAGCTAATTATTTGTTGTGATAATGCCATGTTTTTACAGCACAGTTATTTCCGGCTATCTTTGTTCCATTTACAGAGTTTGTTTTGAAACATCAAATGAAAAATTCATTCTTGTAATTTAAAAAGGTTTTTTTTCCATTTTTTTATGATATTTATTTTCATCTGAATTAATTTTTTTCAAGGGTTTTTAGTGTCCTAAGCATTCCAATACCTCTGCTACCCTATTTTTTATTCTCTTTTTGGCATTTCTCAAAATATGACAGGATGCTCCTGTTTATCTTAAATGGTGGGAACACCCAGGGGGTTTATAAAATCTAATCTGACATTTATCTGAATGTCACACTCCCTCAATATGGTTTCCATGAACTATTACAGTGCATGATATGTGATTGAGACATTTATTTAAAGTATTAAATTATATTTCCCTTGAGTGTATTGCCTAAGACCTTCCACTATTTAAAGATGACGGTTTTAATGGTTGTGTCTTCCTGTTTACATTGATACTTGATCGATGTTTGAATCAATAACTATGAATATAATTATTGTATAGTCTTTGTAATCACATATCTAGTTAGTATATACTTTTATTCTCCAATGTTGGTATTGTTCATATCTTTTTAATACCTGTAAAGTTAAGAATCACATAAATGCCTCCTGAGCCATATGGATAAGATTTTGTTTCAATTTCTTAGTATAATTCATCCATTTCATCATCAATTAAAAGTTTCTAATCGTGTTAGTGCGTCAGTATAAAACACCACAACCAGATCCAAAAGAAAATAATTGATTGCTTTTTTCGTACCATTCTATCATGTTTCAAAACTGTAAATGTTTGTACTTACACACCGATTAAAAAACATCTAACTTTTTATTATTAGTCTATTTAGAATGTTACTTAATTCCATTTTCAACTAAATCTCTAAAATTAAAAGTGTTATATTAGCTTTCTATAATTTGCTGAGGCTACAAACACATGCATCATACTATGAAATTTAAAAGAAAAGTATGTTTTTTTACTTTCAGTGGAGATTATTCGCTTGCGGTTTTTACCGCGTAGAATTTGCTGACTTTTGGCTCGCAGATCAGCTTAACAGTCTCGCTGTTTTGTTCATGGATGCCGAGTTTTTATGTTGTTTCTATGCTTACGACGGAGATATCTGGTCGGGGCCCTGGTTCTCTCCATGTAAGTCTTATTTTACTTGGATAAGTTACAACTTTTAATACCATAGAAATGTGATTTAATACTGTGGGAATGTGATTTAATACTGTAGAAATGTGATTTTATATTGTCGAAATGTGATTTAATACTGTAGAAATAATGGTTAGTGAAACTAATGAATTAGTTGATAACGATGTTAAAAACTTAAAATAATTTAATCAAACCCACATATTTGTAGTAATAAATCCGCCCAATTTTAAAAGTTGTTCAAAATTCAAAATGGCTCTGCATCCATACCGATACCACAGCTCAAAATTATTAAGAAAATTCTCACTTTAGCACATATAGTTAGTATATACGCCATAGGTCCATAATAAGCAACGCATCCTTTTAGCTTGGTAAATTATAAAAATTATTTATCATGGTCTATCAATTTCCTTCCTTATTGGTAATAAATATTTCCAAATTCAATTTTAATTTATCATTAAAATGTAGGCGTTAAAAATGCACATTGCTGAGCTCAAATGTGTCAAGTGCAATAAAGTAATTGGATATTGCTTAGATGGATTTCGTCCACATTTAATTGTGGCATTGTATAATCTTTGGGCACAAGGGAATAGCTGTCACTGGGTGGATTTTATACAAATGCTTTCAATTGGCTCTCATATACATTATTTGTCATTTTTGATGACTTGAGACATATTTTCATGCAAATTTAGTGTTTTAAATATGGAAATGGTTTATATTACTATTAAATATGGTAGTGGTTTATCTTACTATCAAATAGGGTAGTGGTTAATCTTACTATCAAATATGGTAATGATTTATGTTACTATCAAACAGAAACACCGATTGACCTTTCAATGATATCAACTTATGTATCGCATATGGAATATGATGCCTCCACCGAGTTTTATGGTGTTTATTGTTGCAGTCGTAAATCTATTACACATCAACACTTAAATGCAAACACGAACCACCGTATATAATGTAGTTTGTAGGCAAGGTTTACCTACACATACATTATTTATTACATACGATGACACCCAGCTTGACTGGTGAAAGAAATACCTCAGCATCTCGATAACATAGAGCAACAGCAATAAATGGAATATAACAGGTTGCAGTTCTATACTTACTGTGGAACAATTATTTAAATTTTTTAAAGGAACAATTAAAACATATTTTTATGAAATAAGAAGAGTCCTTTTATGCGTTAGTAAGTTGATATTCACTATGTGTTTTGGTCAGACTTTTCTTGCCTTTCCTGTATTTAAAGGGGAACTGAAGTCAATTTTAAGAATATCTTAATAAATGGAAAATAATACGCTGATTTCAAAAATCAAATCGGTTTCTTCCAATATTGTTTTGTTAAAGAGTTATGAGCAAATATGCATTTTATTTTATGTTAGGGGATTTCCCGTATTACGTCACTGACGTTGTTGAGATTTCGTGCCTATATGCATTGTATACAATCATGTGCCAGTTTAGAGGTGAATTAGTAACATAAGCGCCTGCAGGAGCGTTGTATTTTTGTTTTTTTTATGAAGACTTAGCATAACACTTGTCATATAGCCTAACTGAACCAATGTACCCGCGTGACAGCTTACCTTAAGCGCGCTCATTCAGGCCTGCACGATCCTGGACCTAAGCTGAATGCTGAGGTATACAGGTCTCGTATTTAAATGACTTTAGAATAATAAGTCTTAGCAATTTATATCATAAATCATAGAAGTGAAGACAGAACAAGAAAACTAGAACAGGAGACAGTAAACTGTAACTGCCAGCAATTTATAGAAATAAACCAGCCATCAATCAAAGATCAGACTATGCGGTGGGAACAGCCTATTTCTTTCATGATTGTTGCTTTTCAATATATAGCCATAATCTGCAACGTAGACTAGCAATGTTGTTATCAACCCCTAGGCTACAAACTGAGAGTGTGAGAGATTTGGTATACATATGCATAGAAGTTTTAACAAATTTCTTTTGTTTTCTTCATTTCTAGAGTAAATTTAAGTTAATGTTGTAACACTAAAATGGATGACAGTTTTCAGCATTCTGGCATGGATGAAAGAAGTTTTATTGTACACAATAAAACAACACAAATTTAGTCATGTGCATTTGAACCAAGGAAAACGTCTGAAAGTATCTTTGAAGATGCAAGCCCCATAGAAGAAAATGTTTATTTAGAAACATTACCTATTGACATGACTTGGTGCCGTTGCAAAAACTGTATTCTTATGGACACACCGCAAGAATGTTTATGCTGCATGAATGTACATGCATTTGTGCACAAAATAATGCCAGACTGGACTTGCATTACTAAAAGCCCTTATTTTTCAATTATCTACTTGGATAAAGAAGTTCTTGAAGTTGCACTTGATGTACTGGGGTTGATCACTATGTTTAAAATCATAATCAGAAAAATTTAAAATTGTTGGAACTGTATTTTTCACCAAGTGGTTTTGTTTTCATCATCTTGGGCTACTCAATTGGAGTCAAATACAATTTTACTATGATAATCCTTGTCACAAATATGTGCACTACACACTGCGGTTCTTTTTCCAGGTAGTTTAAAACGCTTGCATTGTTGTATCCATTGCTTCAACCGTTTTTTGTCGTTGTGAGGAAATCGATGGAAGAGCACAGGTGGATTGGAATTTTCTGTGCTGTAATAGGAATTTGTACATCCTGGAGCAAAACAATATAACTCCAATCACTCTTTCTTCCTTCTCAGTGGCTTAACTTTAGGCATTTTACAATATCTAATAAAAAGAACTAAATTAGAAATGTGGTATATTCTTATTAACTTATTTGGGTAGTTAAGTAAAGATCTATTATATATATTCTTCACTTACTTATCTGAGTGCTTGCTGTGTACTTATTGTCAGACTACACATCAGCTACTTAACTGTGGATTAACTGGTTTTTGCAATAAGTGGTATACTCAACCAGTAGGCTAATGCTCACTTTCAATAACAGCAGACATTAAATGCACCACATACACAACAGCAAAACATTATACAAACAGCCAAGGTAAACCATGAAAGAAATAGGCTTTTCCCACCGCATAGTCTAGCCTTTGCCTAATGGCTGGTTTATTTCTATAAATTGCTGGCAGTTACAGTTTAATGCATTCTGTTATAGTTTTCTTGTTCTGTTTTCACTTTTATTATTTATGATATAAATTGCTAAGACTTATTATTCTAAAGTCATTTAAATACGAAACCTGTATACCTCAGCATTCAGCTTAGGTCCAGGACCGTGCAGGCCTTAATGACCGCGCTTAAAGTAAGCTGTCACCATGTACATTGGTTCAGTAAGACTATATGACAAGTGTTATGCTAAGTCTCCATAATAAAAACGAAAATACAACGCTCCTGCAGGCGCTTCTGTTACTAATTCACCTCTAAACTGGCACATGATTGTATACAATGCATATAGGCACGAAATCTTAACAACGTCAGTGACGTAATGCGGGAAATCCCCTAACATAAAATAAGATACATATTTGCTCATAACTCTTTAACCAAAAAATATTGGAAGAAACTGATTTGATTTTTGAAATCAACGTATTTTTTTCCATTTATTAAGATATTCTTAAAATTGAATTCCACACATGGAGTTCTAACCTTGCGGTCCTTATTATGGTGAGCAAAACCGAGTTAAATCTTAGTCTAAATTTCATTATCACCATCAAAGTTTAAAACTATTTGTTAAAATTGATTTAAAATTCCAAAAACGATTATTGCTACTAATGTGTGGCATAAAACTCATTTTTAAATAAAACCAAAGATTATGTAGCAACCTTTGTACCATATTGGCCAAACTAGATTTTTTAAAGACGGTTTATTTCATTGGAAATGTTTAGATCTGTTTTGGTTTCCCAGTTTGTTTAAAAGGTTTATTTTTACTAAAGGACATGATGAAATAATTAAAGTAAAGAAAAACAGATATAAATATTTTGTACCGTCATATGAAAAGGATGTTGTAACCAAGGGATAAACTTCTCTTTTTTAGTTAATGTTGGATTTACAGCAAATGAAAAACACAAGGGCTATTATCACACCACCAATTTCATATTACTCTGGGTTTATTGCCCATATTGAGCATTTAGTCTGCTTTTTCAGAACACTGGCCGACTTGACTGTATATCCCAGATCCATGATAGCTCGGGGTGCTGGAGCAATAGGCCTATGGCCTAAATTATTGGTCTATTGTAGACCCGTCCATACTAATGTTTTTCCATATTGATTGTACTAATGTGATGTCCCAAAACACAGACCTAACAAGGGTCAGTCCTACATTGGGATTTCCATTGTAGAATTCAAAATCAATTTAAATAGGAAAAGATTTAGAAATATTTTTTTAATTCTAGATTTTTAAAATTAAGTGCTCATAGTGGAACAAAATAAATTTTATTTATATAATTTTGATTCAAAATTAGAAAAAAACAGTGTTGATGATGATATTTTTTTTAACAGTGATGATGATTATAATTAAAACTTAAATTTATGTCATCAAACATACATACAATTCCAATTTTCTTAAATAAAAATTAGTTTAAAAAATGAATCTTGCTTGGTCTTCAAGTCCACTTAAGAGTGGTTCGAAATTAGTGATTCTAGAATAACTATGTAAACCAGACTGAATCGGATAAGAACATGACTGGACATTCCTGGTCAAAGGTAAACCTAAAACGTATTGCTTTGCAGATCCAGCGAAAGGGAATGGTGTGTGTGGATCGTATTCATATGGTCTTCGTGCTGTGTTGCAATGCTACCCTGCGTTTATCCGATTCGTGCAATGTCTCCGTCGGTTCTACGACTCACAGAAGTGGTTCCCACATCTTGTGAATGCTGGGAAATATTCGACAACCTTTTTTCGTGTCACATTTCAAGCACTGTTTGTATTGCACAAAGGTATGTTGGTCGATATGTCTTACCAACAAGGTCTAAGTATTCCTTTAACCAAGTTCTTGTGTTCGTAACAACACACATCTTCTTACCTTGTTATTGTCCGGCCCGATGGTCTAGCGGTTAAGTGCTTCACCTTTCAATCGAAAGGTTGCAGGTGCGAAACTGGTCGCTAGCTAGCTAGTTGGTTGTGTCCTTGGGCAAGGCACTTTACGGACATTGCCTGAACCCAGCGGATTAAGGAGTTCTACCAAATTGAAGGAACGTGTCTATCATATAGCACACACTGCAATAGCTCTGGTAACCCGACGATGGGCGCGAGGTGATCTGACAATTGCCCGTGTGATAACCCCCTAGGTTTTCCCATTCACGGGGATAAACATGAATATCCTATCCTATCCTATATTGTTTATACCTTATGATATTAAAGGGGTAGTTCATAAAACAATCATTAAGAAAATTAAGGTTACAGTTTCTGCAACGCGTCTTTAGATCAATATGTGCAGCAATATCCCTGCTGTTAACTGAAAGCTTTCAAGCACTTGTAACTAAACCACCAAATCTAACAAGATAAATTACAATAAGTTAAAATACGAAAGAAGGATTATAGTTTCTACAGTTTTCTATTTTTGGCATAACCTAGGCTTAACAGGTATACTTTAAAAAAAAAGTTTATGCGTTATGTGTATTGCTTGGGTTATTTTTGTTTTCGGCTCATGTGATGTTATTATGACACAAGCCAATGTCTAATAGAATTAAAAATATATTTGAAATATATGCTTAATACACAACCAATCCACCAGATGTCACTGGCGAGCTGCAGAGTGTTTATTTCTTTCTGTGGTTGGCGAGCCTGTTTATAGGGAGCTGCTATACATTTGGCTGGGATATCAAGATGGATTGGGGCTTTCTGGATCGGAACGCAGGGGAGAATAAGTTTCTGAGGGAGGAGATAGTTTACCCATACAAGGTGAATGGTATACCAGTGTTTTTAACCTTTTTGAGCCTCACCCCCTACTTTTTTCAAACTTTTTTTATCCCCATTGATGCTTTTCAACCATTTTGAGCCCCCCAACCCCACATTTATAACCCTATTTGTGTAACACCCCCGCATTATAACCCAATTTGAGCTGCACACCTACATATATTAACCTTTTTAAAACATCCGTATCAGCTTAGTATTTTATCCTTCTCTTTAAATATACAGTTTGGTTGTCGTGTGCTAATAGGAAAAGTCATACACAAAACGAGTAAGAGCTTCTATAACCTTTGTGGGGTAAAGGTGTCTTATAGGGGCCTTGGGGCTTGATTAGCGCCTATGACTAGCACTAGAATGGACCTGAAGCTCCCTGGCCACTGAGACTCCGAAATGACTCCAGCCGAACTCCGCCACGAAAGGTTGATTTTATTCTTGTTCACACACGAGCACAGCAAACATACAACGCTAGTGAATAGGTCGTCTGTACAGGTGAAGGCGAAATATAAAAAGTTTTTGGCTAATTTCCACGTTAAAACGGTTGTCTTGCAGTAATAAATTGTTCTCTGCACTTTACTCATTGAGCGGTAAAATATCGACCTCTCAGCGCTAAAGTATAAATTGTATGTCTTAAAGCGTTAAAACTCTCAGTCTCCAAAATTACGGTTTCAACGATAATATTCTGCTTCAGTATTAGACGTACACTGTTAGCAGGCTACAACGATAAAAATTGTTTAAAGCGATACGGCGTTATACGTTTTGTCTCACAGCAACGAAGTTTGAAAACAATGTAAGAGGAAGTTATTGGGAGTTCTAGAGTTATTCTGTGTATGGGTATGGCTTTATCATGTGGGAAAAATGATAATATAGTCATATTGTATACAGTACAAGACACACAATACACCTTGATTTAAGCGAATTAGGTACACCTAACTGGACTTATGTTATGGCAACAATCGACCATGTTACAACACTCACTACATTTTAACACCCTGGAGGATAATTACAAGCTTCCTTTTCCGTTGTAGAAATGTTTATGAGAAAAGTTATATTTTAAATACTAAATTCCCCCAAATATTTCAGGCGTTGTATTATTTTGCAATATTCGAAGACCTGGTGATACGATTTTCATGGATAATAAGAATAGCGTTAACCCAATCATTTCCATCTGGAGTTATGAACCTTGCAGTCGGTACTACCTACACTGTGCTGGAAGTTTTACGGTAAATTTTTCTTTACTGGGCCTAATTTTAAACCCGTGGTGGGCTTATCGTATAGTAGTTTTTAGCCGAAAGTTTGGCCGTAATAGAACGCCTCTCTTTGAACAGTACACAAGATTATATAAAAAAAAAGTCTTGTAGGTAAAACCATTACGGGCTCGAAACTAAGATCGACAAAAAATAGGGCCCTTTTTTACCAATCACGCGGATAAAACATGAAAATTTTAATTTATTGCAACACCCACCTTCCCTGCAGGAGGTTCGTCTGGAATTTCTTCCGACTTGAAAACGAGCACCTGAACAATTGCGGTGAATTCCGAGCCGTCCGCGATATTTCGATCGCGCCATTACGCGTAGATGACCTCGCCGCGCTTGAACGTATGATGGACGACATTCATGGGGTGGACGCGATGTTACTAAAGCGGAACAAACGGATTTATCCACACCCGACTGGGTCGCCCGCTGAGGGTCCAAAAATTGGGGAAATTAGAAGGTATAATATTTGCTTTGTCTCTAAGTGATGTTTCGCCAAAATGGAAGTTGTGTTGACGATTTTGATTCGAACGGTAAATCGATTTATAAACAGGTGTCCCAAAAAGATTGACTACGTTATAACTTTACTTTTGTTTTATTTACCTTATAAAAAGAAATAAAACAACAGTCGGTAAAACACCTAAGTATAAAAATATTTAAAAATATATTGGCAGAAAACTTTAATTTCTGGTTATGTCTTTCATCTGGCTTAAAGCTATTGTCCCGTATTGTAACACTACCCTCGTAACATCGGCAGTAACTTTACTAGACCTACAAGAATAAGCAGAAGATTAAAATCTATTTTAATTGTTATTGTTAGCAATTTTTACTATGCAATGAATTGTTGCAACAAAAAAATATATTTGTGTAGGATATTTATAAAATAAAAAGCGGAATTTCATGATTCAGGATTCTTTGATATTAATGCGCATTTATGAGATATCCATGTTGCATTACAAGTGAAAGTATCGATGCTGAATTTTAGGATATTTGTTTATTCATGTGATTGGGAAAACGGATGGGACGTTATCTTACGGTCACTCGTCAGATTACCTCGAACCCGCCGAGTTGGCTGAGCTATTGCACTGTGTTGTATAATATTGAGACGTCCTTTTTGGCAGAACCCATTATTCCACTTGGTTTATGTGATATCCGCTAAAAGCCTTACGCACGAATGCAACCAACTAGCTAGCGACCAGTTTCAAATCTTCAACCTGTGGTTGAAAGGCGACGCACTAACCCACCAACTACATTATAACAAACATTGTATCTTTCTCGTAGGAATTCGTCCAGCGTCGTTCTGTTTGCGGGGGAAACTGGCGCCTCAGACGAAGGGACCAGCACCAGCGCAGTGTAATTCATCCACAGCCAACTTTCCCACAGTTCCGTAATTGCAGTGTCAACATGAAATATTGCGGAAAGAAATGTTCGTTAAACACAGAGATTCAATTTATACCAATTACACCACTATGGGCTGTATAGATGCCAATGACCGAAAATGGAACACGATATCTCCAGCAACTCAACTGTGGGTAAACAGTACTACTGAGATTAAACAATTCTCTGACGTGATTTCAACTTAAAAAATGTTACCGTTCTCAACCGTCATTCAAAAAGGTGCCATTTCCGTACAAGTTTTATTGTACCATGGTTATTTAACTTATATATTGGATTGGGTGCTTCACGGCAAAACAACAACAACACCGAATGCAGCATTATTCATCTTTTTGTATTACCTCTCTCACGTCGCGCAGTTATTCTGCTGGTGGAAACGCTTTTTTACCTTTTAGCGGCGGCCATCACATAGCTTTTCAACGTTGTATTTATTTTGACTGTTTTAGTGAGATGGTGATGTTGTGTATGTTATATTTATTTTAGGAAATGTAAAGTAAATTTATTTTTTTTATGGAAACGTACAGTAAACTTAATTTTTCAAAGAAAATGTAAAGTAAATTTAATTTAGGAAACAAAGGATTTTTTAGATATTTACAGTTGATTTTGGAACAAAATTGGAAACATTCTTGCTGTTTAATTCTATATTCCAACTGCCATTTATAACTGGCTTCTTACCCTATGTTCTATGCATGTTGGTGTTATGGGGGAAACCAGTCACTGTGAGCACCACATTCAACTGATCGTTACTGTTTGTCCGGAACACTGGCTGCTCATGTCTGTTGTAACTGCAGTGTTGCCCGACACCGCTCTGTTACTTTGGCACTCCCTGTTATATTCTACAGTGTTGACGCTCGAAATTGTATTGCATCTCAAACGCAGCGTGCACGGCGTTCCGCGACGTTTTTGAAAGTAAAATTTCACACGACATCGGTCTGCTGTTGCTTTTATTGAAAAATAATTGATATTCGCAGAGACACATGCTGAGCATTATAATCTAGTACGGAGTCCCACAATTTGTTTTCAAGTTTAAAACAGGCGACCTTTATACTAAAAAGTTGGAAACAGGAAAATGACTCCAAAGTGACGGTCGTTAGTTAAAACACGTTTATAATCAAATTATTTAGTGCAGTTATTGCCAGATGTGGCCATCAAGCGTAACTGATAATTGATACAAAAGTAGGAAAATTATAACACTTATTACTTTGCTGTACTTTAGACGAATATAATCGATTGCATAGCTACGCTTATTTTACAGTGATCATAAAAAATGACACATTGGAAGGCCCATTGCACGGGTAACAGAAACTATTTTAACCCAGCCCCAAACACACTAATCTTAACCCCGGAACTAACCTTAACTCCAACCCCATTTTTAAAACTAACTATAATGGCCTAATCTTTTTTAGTGTGCAGTTTCCTTTAGTTTAGTCTATTGGTTTAGTGCCTCGCCAGCGACCACTTTCAGGTCCGAAACTGGTCGCTAGCCAGTCTGTTGTGTCCTTAGTCAAGGCACTTTACGGACATTGCCCGAACCCAGCGGATTAATGGGTTATACTAAATTAAAGGAACGTGTGAATTATACATAAAAAACTGCAACAGCCCCGTTAACCTGATGGTGGACGCGAGGTAATCTGGCGATTGCCCGTGTGTTAACCCTCTTAGTTTCCCCATTCATAGGAATAAACATGAATATCCTATCCCTCAATCCACTGAATAAGTTATTCGTCTCGCCAGTGAGGTTTCATCGAATAGTCGTTCATGCGGCTGTACCTTTTTATGTTTTTTTAGCAAAGCACATAAAAAGCGCCGGGTTAACCAAGTAAAATAATATTCAGTACTATATAAAATTAGCTCCAGGTAATCAACGTTGGGCGCAAAACAATTAATAGCCCGTGTGGCAATGCCCGCGTTTTTGACAATTTACTAGACCGACACCGGGCAATTTAGGATTGATATACCACACGACTACCAACGTTTTATATATATATTAGGCGTATTGTAGAGTTATGGTGTTGTTCTGAACTGTACGTAAAATGTCATCCCTGAACCCGGACACCAAGACCAAATTATATAAAATATGCTGAGTGACCGAGTTAATCAGCTTCAGAGTTATCCAAAACATCGACCACTTTAGTTTTGTTGTAACTTCTTCTATTGCGATAAGTTAAGGCAACCTAAAGAAACAATTGTGTTACATTGCGCACATCATTAAATTTTGTTTGTTTTTACAGTAAAGTGTTGCAGCTCTTAACTTCAACACTTACGAGTACTCGTAATATTATAGAATTATTTAGGGAGCGTTAGTAGAAACACACACGTTTGAACATGAGACATGAGAAACGTTAGACACGAAGAAAATGATCGAGTATCAATTAAGCTGTCAACAACAGGAAAGTAATTAGCAGCGACAGGTCTTGAACACATGGCGAACTTCACAGTAAATTAAATGCAACAAAAAAGTCTCGAATAAATTCGTTAGTTCTAATAACAGCAAATGTAATATTACAGCCGAACGGCTTCTTCCGATTTTAATTCGACTGGCTAGTCTGGTGGTTTAGTTTGACACAATTTAACCAAAAGGTTGCAGATCAGCTGTCTCCTTGGACAAGGCACTTAATGAACATTGCTTGAACCCAGCGGATTCATAGGTTCTACCAAATTAAAGGAACTTCCGAATCATACACAACCCACTGCTAGCTCCGGTAACCCGACGGCGGGCGCGAGTTAATCTAACGATTGCCCGTATGTTAACCATCTTGGTTTTCCATTCACAGGGATAAACATGAATATTCTATCATAATCCAACCTATAGTTTTAAGTAAAAACTTTGTGTTCACCTGAACCAGCAGTGTGAGGATTGAACTTACAAAGATAAACGCACTGCTGATGTATAAAGCGGTGCTCGGCTTTCCAGTGCTGTTTACTGCCAGTCCTGTTGTGAGTTAGGTTGTGTCACCACAGCAAATAAACCGATGAAATCGGGGAATTTTAAAAGTGGGGACTGGGAAGAAGAGAAAGTGTACACTAATATAAAGACAATGGGGATTGGGTTTTAGCTTTAGAGGTTTAGAGTTACGGATGAATTTGAACTTGAATTGAGGTAGCAATGTTATTGGGCGGGGTTTAATTAGTTTCCCTATATTTAGTGTTGAATTTACCCTTTCCCGCTTTAGTGTTACACGTGAAAATAAACAATACAAAATTACTCTTCAGAACATGTCCTGAACATACGTTACCTATAAGAGGTGGTGATAAAAGGGTCCCGATTCCGTTTAGAACAATTCCTATCCCGATCGCGGGTCCAAAATTCGCCAAGCCAACTATGTCAGCAAGAATGACATAGAACAAACCACTTAATCCACCCTAGAAAAAAATAGATTAAAGCGCTACAGGCTATTTCAATATCGATCTTCCAATATACCGATAATTCGGTTGATAATAAACTAGAATGAGTGATTTAGGGTGATAACTAGGGTTGCCGATTTTTAATCTCATTATTTAACGGTTGCAAGGCAGTTAAAACGGGAATGATGAAAATTCGGCACACTCCAGTCTGAATTTATGTCTGGTTCATCGACGGGCCTGGAAAGGCTTTCTCTTTTTTTTCACGGTAGGCCAAACTGGGACGTTACACCAACGTTTTCCAAACTCCGCCTTAAACACCTTATCGCGTCCTAATTCGCAGGATCTTTAATTGACTGTCAGAGCCAGGGATCTTATTTTTACTAATTGGGGCATTACCACACAACTCTCGGTATCGTTCGGCCGGTTTAATCAATTAAGAAGACAGTTTGAGATCATCTGATAGCGATGTGAAATCGAAGACAAGACTGGTACAGTCAATTGTATGGCTGCAATATACAGTCAATTGTATGGCTGCATTAGCATTAATTTATTCAGATACAAAATGGATATTCTATTTATAGTACAATATTTTTAAAATTATTTTACCAGGAATACGCCGAGCAACCCAGCAATTACGGCAAGGCCAGTAAACGTCGTCATTAAAGTGAACAACACACCGCACACTGCAATACCCATCAGCACGAACCCGTACGTGATGACGCAGTTGACTCTATGGGCGAGATGTCGTGTTAAAATTGTTTGGTTGAGATAACTTTATTTACAATACGATTTGAAAACAAAATAATGCATCATTTGAAAATAGGAAAACGCATTGCGTTGTAATTCAGTCGAAGGGTTGCAGACTCGAAATGGTATAGCTATAGCCTGTCGGCTGTGTCCTTTCCTGTCGGCTGTGGGCAAGGTACTTATCAGACATTGCTTAAACCCAATGGATGGGTGGTTCTACCAAACCGAGGGAACTTTTCATCACACACAAGACATTAAAATAATTTTGGTAAACCTACGGTGGGCGATAAGTAATCTGACGATTGCCCGTGTGATAACGCCCCTTGCCTTTTCTCATCCGAGGGGATAAACACGAATATTCTATTATATCTTTTCCATACATTATGCTCCGAAGAGTAACGCTTTTTTACTTACTGTTTGAGATCTCCAAGCAAACCAAACAAGATTCTTGAAGGGATATCCACCGCCGCAGCAATTGAGAATAAAATCGACGCTTTCACGGGTGAAATGCCTAACTAAAATAGAATTAGTTGTAAAGATTTGTGAATTACTTAGAGTTCTTGTGTAGTGTGATTAATTATGCTTACTACACAAAAAGACAATAATAGTACGGTGATGCATTGTTTTATAGATTAATCTACCTCTACTTCGGCGTAAGGAGCAATGTAGAGCATGAAGGAGGCGTACCCGGTCATTAATACCACTTGTGATAAAACCAATAAAAGGAAAACTTTGTTTTTAACCAAGTTTCGCATAGACTGTGTTGTGGCCTTCTTGTGGTTTTGATTATTGGTATCCAATTCCACCACTTTATTTTCCGTTTGTTTTACAGCAGGCGACGTTGGCCCATCTTCCTTAATTTTTGCTAATTGCAACGACAGCTCGATTGGCCGCATCAGCGCGCCCACAACACAAAGATTAAAGTAAACTCCCCCCATGATTAGGTAGTAACCGTGTATGCCGTACTGCTCCACCAGCCACTTGTTGAGTGGACATATTATAAAAGCGCCCAACGGCGACCCTGCAAACATACATGCACTCTTAAAATAGCCCTTACAAATTCAACTTAATAATTTACCCATGCTTGCCAAATGCATCGAAAATGAACGTCTTTTCTTGAAGTAATAGCCGATAATGACTGGCGCTGGAACATATGACAAACCAAACCCAAATCCTGTATATTTAAAAATCAATAAATGATTTACTATGAATTAGTTGTCGCTGTTAACATTTGTGTAAACTAAAGTAACTTTGTTTGTAAAGATGTCTTACCCAGTATCAGGCCTGCAAATATGTCAAGCACGACCATTGATGTGGCAAAGGAGGCTATAACGCAAGACACTCCCGATATAAATCCGCCCAATATTACTGTGTTTCGTTGGCCAATTCTGGGCATCAACTGAGCAGCGATATTTCCTATGTAAACATTTGTTTTCAAGAGCTCTTTATAGAACGCTAGTACATACCACCGACTGCAACACCGGCTGAAACAATTGCCGAGACCCAACCCACGCTTGAGTAATCGGTGTCATAACCATTCATTATTGGTAACAGTAACGTACTTTGGCACCTGAAGGTAATATTTAGATTACTTTTTCGTAGAACCTGCTTTATTCTCGCAAGCGAGATCACTAACTTAGAATAAGTAAAACGTATTTGTTATGTGGTCAACCATAATAACGTACCTTCCTGTGCCGTACACGAGACTGTAGATCATAGTACCTGCGAATGTAACTACCCAACCCCAACCACCCTCCAGCGTTCTGTCTTCGTCAGTTCTCATTTTAATTGAGTATCCAACCTAATTTGTTTGCTGATGGGCAACTAAAACTTGGGAATAAGGAACAACCGAAATGCGGGATAAGTACTAATCCACCCTAACGACTTTCAATTTATAGTTAGTTAAATGCAGATCTGTAGCTTTACCTTTTTCATGTTGTTGCTTTAGCTTTTTTGTTCTGATTCTGAAGCTTATCTTGTACTTCATTGATCTTTGTTTATGCTGATGTCCATATACTCTTATGTTCTCGCTTGACCTATTTTGTGACGTCGAAATCCCTTTTTCTTTTTTCCACATCGATATCTCTCGCTCTTATGAACGTGCCACATGGCGGTAGCGGTAAGCTTAGATGTTAGAGCTGGACTCGGTGCATTAATTAATGGGTTGAACTAAAACTGAAAGACCGCTTAAGGATAATACAGACTATGCTAAAACAAGTAGGCCTACACAGTTTATTTTATTTTTGAACGCCTGGGCTTCTGCCAAATCAAATAGAGGCATTAAATGCACCCCAATATCTAGTAATACTTGGCAAATTTTTAAATTAGCAATTTTACCGTTTCTTGTTAATCTATCAGCAATAGTTTAGTTTATTTTTTGTATCCACTATGAAACCATGCAACATAACGATTACTACCAAGGCCCTTCTAAGTATAATCGATATAATTTTACCAAAAAGCGACCTATAATAAGCTAACAGATGGAAATAATCTATGGAACCATAATTGGGTATGAGTCGGTCACATCTTTATTAATCGTTTAAAATTATTTTCTGGTACATTGGTTTTCAGGAATAAGGTATTACTTTTGTTTTCCGTTTTTATTTTATATATATCTTATTAATTTCACTAGGTAAACTATATTGTTGTAAGTTAATGTTTATTTTTAGTTCATTTCGTATCACTTTCTTAACGATTTAAAGTAAATTTGAAATTTTTGAAATTTCGTCTAACAAAAATATCCCCCTGACTACGTAAAAAAACGTCAGTCGTCTTAGTTATATTTTCGGTCTATCGGGAATTCCTCTTTTCAGTGTATATTCAATATACATTGGCATCACCCTAAAATGTTTTAACTTATTCAAACCGTACTAATCTCCTTTAATATTGAGTTATAGTTGTTTAAGTTAAGTTGCTTTTCATTTTTCGGCCCTTAAAATATTCGTTTTTTTAGATCCTTTTCCCAATTTATTTATATATCAACAATTTCTTTAAATTTGGTATTAATAGTGCTTTACAGTGCCAAGATATCGGCTACCACAGATCATTGACGCCAAAAATGCCGAAAACGAGTTATTTTTTTTACACATTTTAGTCCGTGGAGTATTTTAATTGGTGATTTCGGTAAAATGATGAGTCAAAGCAACTAACCTGCATGTCGTTTTGCATCGGTAAGGTTCAAACTGACAGCTGCCAATCGGGCACGCCTGTCACGAGCAGTACGTCAAAAATGAGTAAAATCAATAACAATATATATTAAAGAGTAAAGACTGATCAACTGTGTTTTTTTAATAAAATAAAGGTCACCCAAGAATAACTATTACTCGCGTCAGTGTAGATGCGATATTAAAAAGTTACTTTAACTTCAAAAACTTGTAAAACAAAATTTTTAACCTAAAGAACTAGTGTTTGTATTTAACAAAAACTATTTTAATTCCCGCCCATGGGAAAGCGACAAGCGTTTAACAGTGTCATTTTGCCAGAACATTATGTGCTACCAGGGGTGTTACCGGGAATTTGACAATGTGTTTTACAGGTTGAAAATTGCTTGTTTTTGTTTAGCCATTTATCTTTCATAGATACCGGTAACCGATTTTTATCGATAGTCGAATTCTTAGTTCGATTTGTAACTAAACTTACACACGGCATATTGCCACAAATCCATTTCACTAGCTTTCTGAATTTCGCACATTGGGCTGCTGCTTTTAATGTATATAGTACGCTCTCAATAATACTTATAAAAATACACCAGACCACAAACTACTGATAATTATAGCACCCCTGCTTTTTCCTTATTATTCCTGTCTTGATCGCGGTTTACTGTGGGGGCAGGTGCATTTGGGCGCTGCTCATTTCTTTGCCAAAAGTTTACATTAAACTCTTCTTGTTGCAATAATGATAATGCTGACTACATACATAGATCACACTGCAACTTTTTACTTTTATTCGGCATTTCTGTGGGTTAGTTCATTGTACTGGTTGTTTTTTGTTCATAAAATCACGACAATATATACCAAATAAATATAGGTCACGAGGACAGATGAGGTGTGGACGGCTATTTTAACTGTGTGAAATGAGTTGAGTTTATATCAAAAACATCGGACATTGTACCAACTAAACTTCCTGTACTGGGTCGTAAACTACGACGCAAATATTCTTCCAGTATTAAAACACGTTTAGCACACAAGCAAAATTTGGGTAAAAACGAATAATGTTCAGAACACTCTTATAGCTCAACCACTCTTATAGCTCAACCTATTTAAAATGTGTAAAGTTTGCACACAGTCGGCACGAATTGCAGATAAGAACATACAAACATAAAATTACACTGGACTAGCATATTTACGTTCTTTTAAATAAAGTAACGACAAAATTAAACGTGACCACTGCTCCCAAATACTAACACCATACAACCGGCGGCAGCTCTTTTTTAGTCGGTCTGATCAATGAATATAAAAATGATTGTCAATTTACATGATGGGGAGTCGACTTCATAAGATCAAAGTTGAAAAAAATTAAATCCCTCTGGTGGCTAAAACCAAAACAACATTGTATTTGTCTCGATGCACAGTGCTGTTATCTATATAACTGTGTCTGCTTTTTAAGTTGTGGAGTGATTTTTTATAGAAGTTCGCAATGACGAAAAAATGCAACAAATGAAAAATACGATAGATTCATCATGTTTATTCTCGTGAATGGGAAAACGAATGGGGTTAACACACGTGCAATCGTCATATCACCTCGTGCCCATCGTCGGGTTACCGAAACTATTGCGGTGTGTTGTGTATCATCCACACGTGCCTTAAATTTATGAGAACCTAATCCGCTAGGTTCAGGCAATGTCCGTTAATTCCCTTGCCCAAATACACAACCCGCACCCTCTCGGTTAAACGGCGACGCACTAAACCACCAGACAATACACAGTGGGACAATTTTTTTGTTTACACGTGGAATTAGAATGATGCCTTCCGCCGTCGTCTTTGTGTATAAAATTACAGAGTGCTAGTCGTTAGATGCAATCACGTTGTTCGGTTGTATAATCACTTATGTCTTTATCGTAATTTGCGTCTATTCCGAAATATATTACTACAATACTACATGGTATTGTGGAATGAGAATTATACAAAAAACAGAAAGTGTGTGGGGTTTAATATCCAGCCTACAGAAAATTAGTAACACCATACATTCAGTTTGGCTTTTAATAAGATTAACATGTTGTCACATAATGAGAGTTAAAATGATCGAGATAATCTAAAAAATACTACATATTCAAAGTATTCTTTATTTAAATCCTTTTTTTATATTTATTTATATATTTTTAAATGGCGTGATTTAGATAGTTCGTTTTGTGGAGGCGAAAAATAAACTAAAACTTAAGGATTCTGTTAGGAACTTTTAAGCTTTTAGGTGAAAAAGTAAAAACGGTACACATTAATTTTGAATATCTACAGTTTCAAATTAGGGAAATACCCTACGGTGTTTCACTATATTTCGAGCGAAAGGCTTTGATTTTAGAATAGTGTGACGTGTTTTATCTCTATTAAAAAGGAGTTATCACAAGTTTTCGTGTTTTAACTCCTTAAGATGAGTTGTACTTTTCGGGGAGAACGTTTATTTACGTGGTACTATGCCTTTGTGCTTATGGGATGCTACGCAGTTGGGGAACTTGGACACTTTATCATTGGTATAATCTCGAAACCAATTTCCCAAGAACTTCATTTTGGTGAAAAGGGTTGCGTCACCAATTCCTCAGAAATTGAAAGCCAGGTGGAAAAGTTGCAAAAATGTTCTGGAATGAATTTTACAATGTAAGTTAAAACGATATAATTATAGTCTTTGTACTATGATGCAAAGTTAATAAGATTTGTCAGATATAGGATTGATGTTTTGACTTCTTTTTTGGGTGTCAGAGTAGAAAAAGATTTCATTCAAGAATCAATATTTTAATCGAATAGGTAATAAGTAATACAGAGTTTTTAAATTGTAATGGTTCTAAATTAAGTAGGATGTTTATTGGGTGAAATTAAATGGCTCAAGCTAGAGAAGGAGAAAAAGAGCGAAACTGCACACTAAGATGAAGATTAGGGGGTTAAGTTCAGATTTAGGTCTGTGGTTCAGGTTCTGGGTTTGAGATGAGTGTGCAGGGCAGGGTTGGAATGTTTATAGTTGTGGTGAACAGTCCCACCTTCTTTAGTTCCCATTTCCCCCGTTTTAGTATTTCCTGACTGAAAATTCGAATTATTTCAATCGAACACAAAATATTATTTTTATACTAAATTAGAATGATTAATATCTGCATTTTGAGAACTTACGGTTAACTAAAAACTGTTTTCTTTTTATTAGATTTTTTTGTCTCTCATACTAGGTGCCATGCTGCAGAACACCAGAACAAGACATACTGCAGATGGGATTACACTGGTTCTGGTATTGAGTACCAAATATTGGCCGGTCCTTCTTTTATTGCCATATTCACTGTGATGGGGATTGTTATCGGCGTATTAGGGGATAAGTACAACAGGTAGGTTTGAATGCAAACAGGGATAATTTTTTGTGTATGTGTCCTTTAGTTTCTGTAGCTTAAATTACTTAAATTTAGGTTTGATAAACCTTCAGTGTAGATTTTTCTTGGAATTTTGTGAAAAATTAACTATGGTCATACAAGATTAGTTTTATTAGGCGCTGTAGCTGCATGTATATAACCAGGAAAATAACTGTGGTTATTTAGTAATTGTTATAAACTAATCAAGAAAAAAACTTCCAGAGTTCGACTTCTTACAGTATGCATGTTACTTTATTCTACGATGGCGTTATTAAGCGGTTTCAGCAACAGTTATTGGCAACTGATTATCTTTCGATTGGGTTTTGGCGCAGGGTAAGTTGTTAATTGCATATACAAAATATATTTCATGGAAATATGACTGTCAGATGAACAGCTGGCAATGGTTTCAGTCCACACCAGGAAAATGCACCACATTTCCTGACATAAAACATCCAAGCAAGGCAAAGATGTAATGTAAACAGATTCCATTATTGTAACTGTGCACAAATGCCATTACATATTGTTGACTCATCAAAACAGTTTAACAATAATAGCATCTTGCAAAGTTTGCAGTAATTCTGTATAACTTACTACTACATCACAATTACTGATTCTTTAAAAATTTTCGCCTGTTATTTCTAAACTGTTAAAGATATCTTTAAAACAGTTTTGACAAACTTGAGTTCTAATAATGAGGTGATGACTGTATATACAGATCCTTCTTACCACCATGCTAATGCTTCACTAACTGCAGTAATACCTTTTCAAACAGAGAATATCAATGTTATATAATTGTCCGACCGATTAGCTTGATGTGTAAGTGCCTCACCTTTCAGTCGAAGGGTTGCAGATTCGGTGTGTTCTTGGGCGCAGGTAACCTGACTGTGGGCGCAAGGTAATCTGAGATCACTCATTTGTTAACGCACCATTTGTTTTCCCACCATGGTCATGAACATAAATATCCTAATCCAATCCTAATATCCTAATGTAATGAGGTTATCATTAAATACAATAATCAATACAAACTCTTTGTATAACTTTCCCAGAGAAGCAGGCTGCACCCCACTTACGGCCAGCATAGTGGCAGATAAGTTCAGTAAAGAAAGCCGGGGTTTAGCCATGAGCATTTTTAATTGGGGCATCTACTTTGGATATGGGTTGGCATTCGCTGTTGGTAATTATGTAACTGAAGCCAACATATTAGGACAGGTATGAAAACATCTTCCTCATCCCTTGTGTGAGAATACATCCAATTAACTTATTCTTGTCTTATTTAAAATATCCGACCGATTAGCCTGGTGGGTGAGTGCTCTGCTTTTTTAACGTCTAAATCATAAGCAACACACTGCAATAGTACCGGTAACACGACTGTGGGCGCAATCATCTCGAATTAAAACATAGTTTTGAATTATTTCTAAACAATAATTCCGAATTATTTTCTAGAAGTGATATTTAATTCCGAAAAATTCTTTTCACTAGTCGTATCGCATTGTTGATAGGGATGGAGATGGTCTTATTATGTGACGGCGATTCCCGGCTTTGTAATGATGGTTGTTCTTTTCTTCACCATCCGAGAACCTAATCGTAAGATGATTGGGATGGAAAAAGCAAAGAGGATTCAGGAAGATGAAAAAAAATCCGACAATGAAACTGATGCTGCTTTAGCGCTGGTGGAGGAGGCTTGTGAAATGGATAAAAGTAATAATCTTGAATAATATTCTTGATAAATTGTTATTTAATTGTTGATTATGGTCATAAAAGTAATATTCTGGAATAATATTGTTGATTAATTGTTGTTTAATTGTTGATTATGATGTTAAAAGTAATATTGTTGAATATTTTTGTTGATAAATTGTTGATTAATTATTGAGTATGGTGTTTAAAGTAATAATCTTATATAATATTCTTGATTAAATGTTGATTATGGTGTTAAAAGCTATATTGTTGATTATTATAGTTAAGATTGGATAGGTTACGGCTCTAAGTTTATCAGATTAAGCTGGACTATTAATGTCTGACATTGCTGATCACTTTCGTCAACTGCAATATTTAGTAGGATAGCATAGGATAGGATATTCATGTTTATTCGCGTGAATGGGAAAACCAAGGGGGGTTAACACACAGGAAATCGTCAGATCACCTCGCGCCCAACGTCGGGTTACCGGAGCTATTTGGGCAGTGTATTGTATATGATAGACACGTTCCTTCAATTTGGTAGAACCCATTAATCCGCTGAGTTCAGGCAATGTCCGTAAAGTGCCTCGCCCAAGGACACAACCGTCTAGCTAGCGACTAGTTTCGCACCTGCAACCTTTCGACGCACTTAACCGCTAAACCAACCAGCCAGACGTAATTCACTAATGTTTTAACCAGTCTTAAGTGACACACTCTAACCAACTTAAATAAATTTATCTGTGTTTAGGTCCCGGTTTATTTACTAGACTTTGGAGCGCATTAAGATTGTTCATCACAAAACCACCAGTTCTAATGTTACTTTTAGCTGCTTCAGTACGTCATACAGGTAACATACATATTCTAATTTTTGGATTAAAGATTATTCTACTAGTTTTGAGTGTCACTCTTATTTGGTCTTTCCACTAGTGTCATCATTATGCATGCTTTCGTTGTGGTTTCCTGTTCCTTTGATTGGCACTTCCTATTTAGTTAAGGCAATTGAATCCCTGTTATTATAGTGACGCACACTTTTACTCAAGATCTAAATAAAATAAAATTGAATTAGTTCATTTTGATTTAAATTGTTTTTTTTGTATTTATTTATTTTTTTTAATGTAAGGTTTAACGGCCACGTCATTTTTTCCCCCTAACTTGCAATGTGTCTAGTCACTGGCGTGTTTTAACTACTGTAGTTTTGCCGTTTCATCCTGTCTCCTTAATTTGAAAAAAAATGTTCTATTCTTATTATTGTAACGAAGGAGCAAAAAAATAACCTAAAACTAAATCAAACTGACAGGATGCAAAGTGTATATATGTCCGACTGAAAGGTATTATGTCACAGGTTCGAAACTCGTTGCTAACTGATCGGTTGTGTCCTTGGGCAAGGCACTTATCAGACATTGATTGAACCCAGTGAATTATTAGGCTTTATCAAATTGAAGAAACGTTTTGATCAACACACTGCAATAGCTCTGTTAACCCGACCGTGGGCCCGTTTTAAGTACACTCCCTTACTTAATTGCTAGGTAATATGACGTTTGCCTTCAATAACGCTTCTTGTGTTTTTCCTTTAACACAGTTAAAGATAAATAACCTACCCTTAAAGTCATGTAACCAATGTTTTTTTTTTGGAAAGCAATATAATGTTTTGAATTTTGTATTAGATTTTAATTTTGTTTAAGATAACGAGGTCACGCAACATTATTCAGACATTGTCTTATATTACTTACCTCAATAAATATTACACAGGTTTTCGTTTTGTTATGTTCAAATGACGATTGCACACACAGGGTTTAAAACAGCGATTTTTAGTTTTAGTTTATTTTTGCCCTTTTATTATATAAAAGAAGGATTGCACAATTATTTTAAGTTAAGAAGGTGGGATAATGCGACAAAACTACCGTAGTTAAAACACGTCAATTAATACCCGCGGTATAAACGGTGAAAATATTATGTTACACGTGTTGAGATGAAATTAACACGACTTTTTCCCCGAAACATTCCAGCAAGTTTCTGCTGGGCTTACAATACACAGCTGTATTTCGATCACTACTTCCCGGGCACCGATGTTGGGCTGTGGATGACGGTTTGCTCAATCGTGGGCGGGACGATCGGAATTGCCACCGGTGGAATCATATCCGATCTCATAGTGTCACGTTACGGTTGGTGCTTTTGTTCATTGAATAAATAAAAGCGATCTCATATTCGCACAATATGCCTGTGTAAGTTTGTTTTACTTTACACAATGATAACATGCAGCAGGACCTTCTTTAAAAAAAAACGGATAAAAGACGGCAAAACGACAGTCGTTAAAACACATCATTAATTCATTTAATTAGTGTAAGTGCCCGCCAAACCCAACATATAAAAGTTAAAAAATAAATTAAATTGGAAAAATGTTTTATATCAAAATTATTACACTTAAGTTCTTTGACTACATTATGTTGAGTCTCAATTGGGTAGAAAATAACACCGAATGCTGGTGTGATTAAGTGCTCATAGCCAGCGATATTGTTGTGTTTGTTCAGCACAGACGACATTGTGGTCTGGAACAGAGAAATGTGCTTTATCATCGTGGTAAGCACACTCAATCGCACCACGCCGACTGTAAGTGGAATGACTAGCAACGCATGTTTAATTTGATTTTAGACTTACTGTGGAAATTGGGCAAGATAATCTGACCGTAACCGTGTGAGAACGACCCCTTAGATATTTTCAAAGTAACCTGTCGATTGCCCGTGTAAGAATGCACCTTGTCATTTCTCATTCACACATAAATATCCTATATCGTATAAGTACACCGGTTTGCACTTTTCCGACAAACAAGATCGAAAATGCAAGTTTGTTTTCTCATATAACGCTGTCTCGGTATTTGCGGACGATCTAATCAGCACTTTACAGTGGTAAATGCGGATATAAAGAAATTCGTGAGGCCATTTATATTGCTGAGTACGCAAACGCTGTTTACTGCATTATACCCATTATTGACGTGCCATTGATACGATGGTCAATGTTCAACTGCACATGAACCATCTACATATGCGTTATCTTAAAACCAAACTACCTACACGACATTTGCACTTCCCCAGTCAACATGTAGCCAACGCGAATATTTCCCAATAAACACTAGTGACTTGTTTTAAAGCAAATCGATTTTAATGTGCGAATACATTTTTTTTAAACAGTTTCAGTTAACTTTTTTTTAGTAATATTAAATAATGACAAATGAAGAAAATCAAGGCACAAGATAAGATCAAACGAACAGTCCTTAAACACGTCAATTAATAGAAAAAAGGATATAAATGGGAATTGCCGTTCCTTTAATCTCTAGATCTGCACAACGAGTTTCCACTACCCATTTGTACACAGGTATGCGCACAAGGCTATGGGTTCTAGTGATTAGCCAGGGGATAGCTGCCCCGTTAGCAGCAATGGTGCTGTACTTGGAACCACCGTACTGCTTTGTTTCTTTAATGGCCGCGTACTTGTTCGGTAAGTTACGTTCTTTTTTCTTTTATATCAGTAGCTTCGGCAATTTCGGTATTTAAAACTGGTTATCGAACAAAAATCGTGGATAAATCCTCCAAAAATAATTTCCCCGATCAGTTTGGATATAAAACTTAACTTTATGTCGGATCAAAGGTCGCTCAATTTGTAGATTTCCATTCCTCATTGTCTCGTCTACTCTACCAACGCAATTATCAATTTAAAAAAAAAAAGATCTCTGTTTTGTTTTTTGGTATGTATTAGAGCCTTTTTTGTTTTATTTTTTTACCGGGTTCAGTTCCAACCCCAAACCCATGATGGGTTCGTTGCTAAGACCGTTTTTTTATGCAAGTCGTAATATGTATCGGTCGTGGTAACCATTCGGTTACACAACCGTTTAGTCTGGGTGTAATGTCCAATTTTATTTGTATTTACACCACCACGTGGTTGATTGAACGACTTAGCTGAAATGTGGTTTGGTGTCCTGTTCACGGTGCTGGTGGAGATTTTCCCGCGCAAAATGTGCTCGACCGCCATCGCCATTTTCATTTTCGTCATCAACAATGTCGCCAGCAACGGCCAACTCACGGTTCCCGTTTTAAAGCCAATTTTGGGCTTCAGAAACACACTTTGCATCACCTATGTTGGTTTCTACGCAGCGAGTAAGTCTATGTACAGCATGGATTAGTGAAGTTTTAGTTTCTTTTTGTTCCACGTAGTTGTCTTCACGTAGTTAATACAAAGCTTTTGCCTTATTGACACTTTTTGCCGTGCTTTCACCTCCATTTTGCCGTGCTTTTACCTACCGTATCTTGCATCCCATATTTTCCGTTTTATTTTGATTCATACTTCAGTGTCTGCATACTAACATCACAAAGACAAGTTATGAAATCAAACATACAGCGTTGGTTGATTGGGCCAGACAATGTGACTAGATAATTGTGGAATGGAAATTCATGATTTGGTTTGCTTAACTAACGCCTTTATACTTCCCTGATTTTACCTGGGTTACTTGGAAAGTCTTATTTTTAATACTGTTAAAACTTTACCTTATTAGCTTAAATCTTGCCGCCATTACTTAACGAAAAAATGCTGCGACGTTAAATATTTCGATAAATAGTGTAAACTTAGTTTGTATTGTAATATTACCCGAAACCGGTAAAGGCATGGTGTTTTCCAGCGGAAATGTGGTACGGTGTTGCAGTAACCGTTATCGTTGAAATGGTACCGGTCACCATTCGTTCCACCGCCGTCGCTATGTACGGTTTTGTGCTCGGAAATGTCGGCGGTAACGTGCCGGTCGTGGTCACCCTTCTCAAACAAGCAAATCCCGGCGGACTACGCTTCGCGCTCTACATTATGTACCCAGGCGGTTACTTGCTCAGTAAGGATTCTGTATAAAGTTTTGGTGAAATACTCAAAACAAATAATAGTACGTGATTAAAAGGTGCTACGGTGATCCGTTATTGGCAATTTAACCTAATAGTCGTGGATTGAATGTCGTTTCCCCGCCTATCGCGGGAGTGTACATGAAACCGAAGTAATTTTATTAGCATGTTCCCAATTTAAACGATCGCGTGGTTGAATGATTAGCGCGACCAATTCATATACCAATTGCTAAATAGAAATGGTTTTAGTGACTAACCCAATAAGGATTCGAAATTAAAAAGTCCCCAGTTTTACAAATTACTATCCCTCTCATCGTAAATGGCGGTGTAGGGCGACAAAAGTTTACAACACCTCATTTCTACTTTACTGTATTAATCGATAAATTTGCATGCCTTAATGCTCACCGTTAACACACATAATTTTATTTACAAATTCTTTTCATAATTTGATTTGTGTTTTAATTTCTTGTTTGCATGCTAGGACAAGACTACATTGCATGCTATTCTCAATTTGTGTTATATGGTAGATGTTATATAGTATGTGACCACAATTTAAGTGAGGTTTTGTCATGGTAAACAGTCTGACACTAAGTATAAATGCAATGCCGGAGTTATCATAGTGCTTTGCATACACGGTATAGACCTGATTTTCCGTTTTGTTTAACAACTACATGCAGATGAAGTAATATCTGGTAAAGTGACGACGGTGGGCGCGAGGTGATCTGACGATTGCCCGTGTCTTAACCGCCTTGGTTTTCCCATTCACGGGGATAAATACGAATATCATATCCTATCCTAATCCACAATATGTTCCCCAGATGCACAGTTGCTATAATTAGTGTAAAATGTAACCAGTTTTACTTAAATACGTTATGTTGCAAATATATAACACATTTTGTCATTGTTTTAGGCTCTTTTTTGTTTCTTTTGACTCAATTATTGCTGCTGAGAGAAAGCAAGAAAGAAAATGTTGTTTTAAAAGAATCTTCTTCAAAGATCGCTGATTCACCATCATCACCCGCCGTTTCCGTATAATTATAGACCAATTTAGTTTTTATGATTACCGAAAATGAAATTGCTTTCCTTCGTTTTTCATCATACACAAGGCTATTTTGTGCCCGAAAATCGCAGATTAATTAAAATATATCATTTAATGTGTGTCAACATCATTCGTCAAAAAAATCGGAAAGACATAATAGGCTACAATAGTTTTTGAATCACAGTATCATGCTTTAAATTATTTTTCTTCCAGAACCATAATAAAGTGTTAGCTTATTCGTCAACTTTTGTCGTTTTTTTTTTATTTAAGCAGCACTAATAGTATTTCATTAATAAACAAACAAAAAAATAGGATAGGGATGTTATAGTGCTGTCAAATTCGCCAATTTGTTGTCAGATAAACTTCTAGCTAGAACAATTAAAGTTACGATAAGCATACTTTGATGGAAACGGGTGTCCATTGTTAAGAGTGTAGGGAACCGCTGCAGGCTGCTTGCCTATTGTAGTTAATTGTTCCCTGTAGGCCCCAGGTAAGCCAGTTACAACACCTGATGCGATCTGCGATTCCCTATGCACTGTCTCGACTTTCAGAGGTGCGCTAATTAATCAGCGTAAACGTCCTCGACTTGACTACTGACTTCTGTGGTTCGTCGATCAAAGCTTCAGTAGTTTGATAACATCATTTGTTTTGAACAATTGAGGCGATTAACTTAGTACTAGTTACGAGTTAAATCGTAAGATGTTTTCAAGTACAAATGCCGGCTGCGGCGATCATAAATACTATGTAAACACATTATGTCGCTACAAGAGGATCCGGGTTGCATGTTAAAGAACGTCCGTTATCAACCGAAAAGTAATGGGATCGAAATCATCTGTTGCCTAGTTGTGTTCTTTCGCAAAGAATTGAGCGGTCGTCGCCTAAACCAAGCGTATTTTAGGATAGGATATATGATAGGATATTTATCTTTATCCCCGTGAATGGGAAAACCAAGGGGTTAACACACGGGCAATCGTCAGATCACCTCGCGCCCATCGTCGTGTTACCGGAGCTATTGCAGTGTGTTGTATATGATAGACACGTCCCTTCAATTTGGTAGAACCCATTAATCCGCTGGATTAAGGCAATGTCCGTAAAGTGCCTTGCCCAAGGACACAACCGACTAGCTAGCGACCAGTTTCGCACCTACAACCTTTCGATTGAAAGGCGACGCACTTAACCCGGATTTTAGACCAACCGGCGGATTTTATTTTTACCGCTAGACCAACCGGCGGATTTTACTGGGCTGAACTATAATAGTATAAACGTAGAATGGGATATTCATGTTTCTACCCGTGAATGGTAAACCAAAGGAGGTTAACACACATATTGTGCAATGTTTAACACTCTAACATTACGTAAAGGGTTTTATATTTTTGCATCCGTCTTCCGTAGTTCCGCGTTTTATATTTCTATGTAAAGGAACTACGATCAGTTGAAATTAATCAGACACATCATAAATAGTTAACCCTAATTTGATAGCAATATGTCGGTTCAGAAATTTATTTACAGCTTATTTGGTCCAAATGTATACCGTATTCACCGTTCTAATGATGCAAGTCAAAGGGTAAGCAGATGTACCTTATACCTTTGGCTTTAGGCTACCTTTTATGTGTGTTTAACAAATAAATAGGTTTAATTATATGTAATGTAGGCCTAGTTTCCGTTGAAGAGCTTGGGAAGTTAGTGTGTCGCCTTTTAGCCATAGGATGGCAGGTTCGAAACTAGTCAGTTTATACAATGCATACAAGACACTTCTTGCCTTGTATGCATTGCTTGAACCTAGTGGATTATTTGGGTTCTACTTCTACCAAAATTAAACCAAAAATTTTCTACCAAAAAAAACGTTTCAATCATACAAAATGCAGTGTTTTCCCAAAACCAATGGTGGGTAGAATGTAATCTGACCATTTTCTGTTAAAAACGTGGGAGACTAAGGAGGAAAAGCGGAAAGGAGGGAAACTGCACACTAAAATAAAAGATTATGACATTAGAGTTATTTTTAAACATGGGTTGGAGTTGGGGTTAGTTCTGGGGTTGAATTAGGGTTTAGGACAGGGTTTAAATTGGTTTCCATAATTTTTATGAGTAGTTTCCCTTCTTCCCTCTTTCCCTCCTTTTAGTGTTGTCTGTTGATAACACCACTTGTGTTGATCCTAATCACGATGATAAACTTGAACATTCTATTCTATACTTAATAATCTATGGCACAAGTTTTTTTTTATATTAACCAGTATCTTGTTTCTTATTTCAACACACCAGCATTACAGCTTAAGTAGAGATTTGTGCTGTACCCCATTTTTTACATATGCAATGTTAATTTCTGGTTGTATTCTGCAATACTTTTTATAGGCCAGTTTTAGTATGAAAAGTATGGCTAATTAAATGGTGAATGGCTTAGACCTTTAAACCAACTATTTTTGCTACCACATAATCAAATAGAATAATACAGTTTTATTAAAACAAATACGCGTGCCAGCAAACAGTAATTGCAAGTGTCATTTGCCATACCTATTTGAGGTGTTTTGTTTCATCCTCATTTCTCTTTCTATTATTGTTTTAAACATCTCAGAAAGATTCTTGAGAGAGATTTGCACTGGGCCAATTAAACTGAATTTGACTGTTTGTGATCAAATTTTATAAACTTACCTACGGGTAACTTACAGTACCAGTATTGTGTAAAGGAAAATAACCACTATACAATTTGCAGGCCTTTAACTATAGTTCAAACAAATTGGAGAGTAGGAGTCAAGCTGTCCTTAACTTCTTGAGCACAACCAAATCAATATTGTATTACACAACTCCATTGTGGTTGGTGTTTTTATACAGAAGAGGTTCGAAAAATTATTTTACTTCATACTGTAGTCCTAAAAGTTTTATTACCTTTCTATTTTTAATTATTACACCATTTAAATTAATTTCTATTTTTATTGGTTACACTGTTTTTAAAAGTAAAATTAGAAACCTTGTTTTCCACCGTTATACCCACCACCATCCCACAAATACAAGATATTAGGATTATGGTTTGTTAAAATGACAGATTATATCAGCACAAAATGTATGGTACACTTGAAATGTTGTGCACAGTTTTATTGCCTAGCCTATGTCTTAACATCAAAATTTAACGTCAAGCGTAAAGTAGCCTATTAAAGATTTTTTTCTGGAATACAAGAGTTGAGAATTCTCGGAATGTTTTAGCTTTTGTGCAAAATATTATATGGGAATACCTTTACTACTTCGTCTTCTCATGCTTTTCATATATACGAAACTATGTTTTGATCTTGTGTGTTTGGAGTTGTGTCATTGCTTACTGGTTGAATAAGGAAAAACGTTTAAATTAAAAACTTTCATGATAAAAGGAGTACCTTTTTTAAAACAACAAGGCCTGTAAAGTAGTTTTAATTATTAAGTCAAACTTCATATTACACTTTTATCAAAGTACAAAAACAATGTACACTGCATACAACACTTTTATGGACTAGTGTTTTTGGGAATACAAAGGGGATAACGAATTAATAACGAATTAAGTTATTTTTAGTTGTTTGCCTGAATTTAGGGGCAATAATCCCTTTGTCCACTTAACTAGCCTGTCACTTATAAAGTTGTAATAATTAGGAGTGCACCTTGATGGTATGTTGTTAAAGGTGTATATTTCGACTTAAGTCTGGTATACCTGTTATAATATTGTCAGGTTCACTTGACTTAACATTAAAAACAAAAATCCCGCAAATACTTCAGGCATTTCAAACCAAATCCCCTCAGATACATGATGGTTTAGCTTTTGTTGGATCAATGGGTTATGATGGTGTTGATAACTCTGAAACTGCATTTCATACTTTATTTGCAGGTTATTGCTGTATGGAAACGATGACCGATTTAGCGAAGTTTGGAGGGTGTGCTTCTGCTCTATTTGTTGCTCTGCTAATCACAAGGGGTAAGTTATAATGAAGTATTGATTTTGATCCCAATGATTTAGATTGCAGTCAAAAACTGTATTGTTATGGTCATGATGAATTGTTATTTTTTCAAGTATTTACAGGAAAAAGTTGTCTTTTTATATGTTAAAAAAACTAACAGGAATAGCAGAAAAATAAAATAGAGTTTTAAAGGGTAATTATAATGACACAGTCTATTGTAATCATAACCACCCAGACAAATACTCAATTTAATGCTGTTAAGCTTAATTTCTTATTTGGACAAGGCATTGTCCTTGCTCCAAAATACTTTGTACAACACACTGCAATAGCTCCGATAACCCGACTATAAGCAGTGATGTTTTGACAAATATTCAAGTTATATTCACCCCTTTAATTTTTTACTCCTGGTTACAAACATAAGTATCGTGTCATAAGGTAATTGTAATCATTTCTATCTTGTCATGGTATTAGGGCTGTACTAACATGCATACAAAGATATCTCCAAACCATTTAACATAAATATTAAATAAACAGGTATTGGACGAACAATGAACAACGATTATTGTCAATTTCTCAATATATTGTCAGATGCCAAAGGATCCCCAAAGAAAAAAGATAAAAAAGTAAAGTGAAGTGAATTTTTTCATACTTAATTGGTTCCATATTAATTTCATTTTAATTTTGTTTAATTTTATTCATTTTATAGATAATTACTAGTTACCGCAATTTACCAATAAATATAAGGGTAGAAATATCGAATAAACAATTAAAGTGATCTAAAACACTATATAATCTTGCATTTAGAAACTGCTGAGAGGTTACGACTTTGACTTCAATCACTGGCCCTATGATTTCCGCTGGGATGACGTGGAAAGCAAAACCTCGTGGTCGAAACCACCCTCGTTCTGGAGAAGGATAAGATCACAGCACAACAATATTGTCTCAACTGTGTTGATTGGTATCCCAGAGGAAATACTTGCGTATGTGATCTCACATACGTTTGGAATCAGCATCACTTACCCTGGTTCAATGAAGCTTCTACAGGCTGCATATGGTTAGTTCTGGAAGTTTGAATAAAACGAATATTTATAGCTGTGCATGGGTGAAAACTAAAAGGAGGGAAGGATGGAAACTGCACACTAATAAAGATTATGACATTAGAGTTAGTTTTAAACATGGGGTTGGAGTAAAGGTTAGTTCTGGGATTAAGATTAGTGTTTAGAGCACGGTAAGAATTAATTTGAATAGTTTTAGAAAGCAGTTTTCCTTCCTCCCTTCTTTTAGTGTGGCCCCTGTGCATGCACCATTTAGCTGGTAATAAAAAACTTAACTGTTTCTCAGCCATTGTCCCACCAGAAAAAAACCTAATTTCTTAAATCTTCTCAAAGAGTGTATAAGCTTTCCACATTACTTGCATATGTTTGTTAGGTGTTATAAACCATAAACCATTGAAGTTTTGATGATCAGTCACAGTCATACAATACATGTATATATCAATGAGAACAACTAATATGAAGCCAACTGTTGTTTAAAATGACTTGACAATTAAACTGTTATTATTATGCTAAACTATAAATCAATGAAATCAATGAAAATATGCATCACCTTCTAGGTTCAGCACTGCAAGATAACAGAGCAAAGCTAGTGGAACAGGTTGGTTTGACTTATTTTTGTTCTTGTATTCACATTTTAACATTGTTAATTAAATAACAGATTTTTTAAAACAAATAATATTTTAATACGGGGAATGCTATTCAACATTGCTGCCACTTCTAATTCAAGTGGAGTGTATAACATTTTGCTATTTTCCCATCTCCAATACCTAGTTTTTACATGTAAAGGTACTCCAGCCATCTTAGTATCAAAACCACCATTGGATAGGATGGGATATATTTATGTTTATCCACGTGAATAGGAAAACCAAGAGGTATATTGCACAGGGAATCGTCAGATTACATTGCGCCCACCGTCGGGTTATCGGGGCTATTGCAGTGTGTTGTATATGATTCACACGTTCCTTCAATTTAATAGAACCCATTAATCCGCTGGGTTCAGGCAATGCCAGTTAAGTGCCTTGAAGAAGGATGTAACCGACTAGCGACCACCTTCGTACCTGCAACCGTTCGGCTGATTAATATTGACTTTTCAGCACTGCTTTCCACACAATCATAATAACGTTGGCCTAACAGTTAAATTAATGTTGTTTAGAGTGGGGGAATCCGAAGCAAGTTAATAGCACGAGATGGAAACAGCATTGACACCATGTTTGTTGACAAACGAGAAAAGTAAGTCATTGTTTTGTTTATAACAATAGCACAGTCATTACAGCAGCTTGGCTAATGCTATCAAATACGTTTCTCAAAACAAAACCTCGTTGGTTTTCAAAACTAAGCTTTGTTGCGCTGGAATGATGACTGTCCTGAGCATGATACCAGGAGTTACGGAATGACAGTAGCAACGATATTTTTTTCCAACAATTTAAAAAAATTAAAATTGGATTAAAAGTTTGGAAAATAAATTAAGTAATTAATAGCATTATACTCCATGCATTTAAACATCCAATTTGCATTGTAAAAAATCTACCAATCTTGGTTATAGAGGTAACAGACTAGGTATTATAGCTAAAATTACCTAATCATTTGCCTAAAAGATTTAAAAATATGGGATCATTCTTAGTTGAAACCCAGCGGATTAATGGGTTCTACCGAATTGAAGGACGTGTCTATCATACACAATACAGTGCAAAAGCTCAGGTAAACCCGACGATGGGCGCGAGGTAATCTGACGATTGCCCGTGTGATAACCCCCTTTCCCATTCATGGGAATAAACATAAATATCCTATCCCTCCTATGGTAAAAATCAAGCTTCTATTCCACAGTGGTGACAGACTAGCAAGCCACCATGGTTATACATTAGTGATCTGTTGTGAAGGTAATGGTGGCTTCTATGAGGTTGGTTGCATGTGCACCCCACTTCAATCTGGATACTCCGTGCTTGGCTGGAACCATCCTGGCTTTGCAGGGAGCACGGTAAGCTCATTCCAATTTTAATTGCAAATAATATTGCCATTCGAAATATAAAATGATTTCAAATTTGGCAAAATGTGTAATAATGCCATAATCAGTGTTATAATGTCATAATCAGTGTTATAATGCCATAACCAGTGTAATAATGTCATAATCAGTGTTATTATGCCATAACCAGTGTAATAATGCCATAACCAAGGTTATAATGCCATAACCAGTGTAATAATGTCATAACCAGTGTAATAATGTCATAATCAGTTTTATAATGCCATACCCAGTGTAATAATGCCATAACCAAGGTTATAATGCCATAACCAGTGTAATAATGCCATAACCAAGGTTATAATGCCATACCCAGTGTAATAATGTCATAACCAGTGTTATAAGCAAAAATAAGCCTTTCAAAATACTACTGCCATTTTAAAAAGCTAAAATATTTTAAAAGGTTATGAATATGATTATGAATGTGAAATAGTATTTTGTTAATGTTAATAGTTTATGTTCACATCACATGATTATGTTCTGGTGTCTAAGTTTTTTTGGGGAAATTGGCTGTTTTTTGCTACTTTTAAGTCTTAGTTATGGTTTTGCCCTATTTCTAGAATATTGTGAAATGTAATAATGCTGTCAAAGTCTTTTAAATCTAGTACAGGTCTTATCGGTTTTTACTTTGCATTGTCATTGAAATATCATCTGGTCCTGATATTCATTACGATGTTTTTTGTAATTCAGCGAGTAGCAATTTATTTCTACGAATTTGTAAAAATTTAAAAAAACTTAGTTTAAGCTCAAGGCATTTATACACACGCAGAGCCAAAAATCTGCGTGAGTAAACACGCACGCACGCCCTGCGAGTATGATTTTACTCTTGCAATTGAAAAAACTAATTAACATTTACCGCAACCGTTTTCTATTCAACTGTTGTATTGGGAAATAAAAACCAAATCCTCATCATTGCGAGCGTTTTTATTATACACATGGCACATATGAATACTAAAGTCTATAATACTTACAGCAGCATCATAATGTCAGATAGTTTACTCCTCGCGTGAAGATGTACTCATGTGAGCTACCACACGGGAGGGTATTCTTTACTCGAAATTT
This sequence comes from Ciona savignyi, assembly GCA_000149265.1. Classification (NCBI taxonomy): domain Eukaryota; kingdom Metazoa; phylum Chordata; class Ascidiacea; order Phlebobranchia; family Cionidae; genus Ciona; species Ciona savignyi. Next base: position 289,179 of record CH003424.1, read on the forward strand.
GATGGATTTTTGGCCTTGCCACCCACATAACTGTTATATGATCCTAGCCATTCATAAATCCCATTTCTACACAGGGTTCTCCATTTCCAGAGGCAGAAAAATGTGCAATTGACGTTGTGTTCCAATATGCTATACATGAGCTAAAATTTCAACCAGAAAATATACTTGTGTTTGCTTGGTCTATTGGTATGTTTATTTGTGTTTTTAAATGTTTTTCTTTATAAACAGAACATATCTTAAGTTACAGGTGCAAGGCCCTACAATTTGGACTTAACATGACAAATGATCTTTAAATTCTTTTAAAGTGATTTGAAATTATATATACAAATTGTTTGAATTTTTCTTCCAATTTAGTACGACCGATTAGCTTGGTGGGTTGGTGCGTCGCCTATTAGCCGAAGAGTTGTTGGTTCGAAACCAGTGGCTGGCTGGTCGATTGCATTCTTGGACAATGCACTTATAGCAGACATTGTCTAAATCCAGTGGAATGATGGGTTTTACCAAATTAAAGAAACGCTTGAATCACTTAACACACTAACCACCTCTTAGCGAGAGGTGATCTGACGATTGTGTTAATGGCCACTGCTTTTCCCATTCACAGTAATAAACATGAATATTCGATCCTATGTTAATTACACTCTCATTCAGGTGGTTTCTCAGCACTTACAGCCGCAATCCAATATCCGGACATCAGCGGTTTGATACTTGATGCCACCTTCTATGATATTTTGCCATTTGCAAAGAAAATGATGCCACAATTTGTTGGTGATTACTTTGCTTTTATTTCAACTATTCTACTTTAATTTTATTTTAACCTTAAAAAAAGTAGGAACCTACTAACAATATAACTTATACTAATTATGTCCGAAAAGTTGAAAGTCCTGAGCACTTTCTTTGCATTTGAACTGTCTACTTTGCCCAATTAATATTTAATGTCAACCTGCAATTCATTTAGTACATAAGATAAAAACGCTGTAAGGCTAGAAATTTTGAATGTTTATCTAAACATGAATGAGATTTCTGACATGATAAATCCTAAAATGTTTGTTTAATATAAATAAATAAATGGTTATTTTTGTTCCAACAGAGCCCATTGTTACCTACACAGTGAGGAATTATTTGAATTTGCATCATAGTCAACTGCTTCGTCAGTACAAAGGACCGATCCATTTCATACGTCGAACCCAGGATGAAGTTATGAACTTGGGTTTGTCCTATTAAACTATGTCGAGTAATATAGGATATTCTTGTTTTTTTCCACATAAATAAGAAAATGCAAGTGGTGTTCTCAAATGGGCAATTGTCAGATTACCTGACAAATACATAAGAGAGCGTTCACATATGGGTAATCTTTCAATTACTTTGCAATTGCGTAAGGGAACGTTATCACATAGAAAACATCAGATTACTTAGCAACTATGTAAGTGAGCATTTGCACACAGGCAATCGTCACATTACGTTACGCCCATCGTCGGGTAACCGGAGCTATTTATATTCATCGCCATTCCTTTCATTTCTTTGGTTGTTTAAAACTGGTCTTTACTGGAACGTTTGAGCTATGAATGACTATGGATGGGATTGAATTTGGGCTAAAAGAAGTTTGCAAACTTATAAAACTTTAATTTAGATGTTTGATTTATAAACACAACTTCCGCCAGGTATTAGAGTGATTTAGCAAGCCTAGTGTGTCTAATGTTAGGTTACCAACGCAAAAAATAAAAAGTTGTAGGACAAAATAAAAACTTTTTTGCAACGGAGTATTAAGATGAAGTTGTGAGACAAGGTGCCTGGTCTTTTAGTGAGACCATGCCACTACTAGACCTGATAGCTGGAAAATAGGGAGAAACCAGCAATATTATCAGAAGTTTGCTGATGAATTTCGCAAGCGTGGTGTTATTAAAGATTGGTTTGTACAAGATTTAGCAATACAGGATGTCCTGTAGTTAGTTTCAAGTTTTCAGTGTTGTAAGATATATCACGATTTCAGTTTGAGGGACAGTCGGTTTAGTAAATTATATGATACATAAATCATATGCTAACATTCAACTAGGCTAACCTAACATCAGCAGTCAGATCCAATTGCATTCCAAAAACAATAAACAAAAATAGTGTATCGTAAACGCGATACTTTAGGATTAGATTTGAAACTTGTGTGGCGTCATTTTAAATCCGTTTAAGCCAGCACCATTTAAACAGACTTACTATCTTACTTGTATTTTTCATTCCACAAAAGAAATCACTATCTTACTTTTATCATTTATCTTTGGCTAGATGGTCAACATAGACTGGAAAGCAACCTTGGCAACCAGTTGATCGAAGACTTCTTTCAAACGAGATACCCGAAGTTGTTTGAAACCGAGGAAGCCACCAATCAACCCTCCGAAGTGCTTTGGTCATGGTTTACCGCCCCGGACACAAGAGACAGAGGTATATCTCCTGATTTGAAAAAGCTTTATTCAATGAAAACTTTTATGGAATAAAACATCTTGAACTTATCTAATTATATATATATATATATATGGACATTCTCTACATTTTGTCATTCTATAATCTTTTAGATTTTATTCTAACGAACCTAAATACAAAATAGTCCTTAAATATATTTGTATTTTGTTAAGTAAAAAAATGGTTATGTTTTATTGTAATTAATGTATCTACCAGTTGGTTAAGAGTTTATTTAGACTCTGTCATAGCTCTTTAACATTTGTGTTAACAAATTTGTATTATCAAAGTTGCAATGTTGTATAGAATGTACATTGAATAATATTTCTGTTTCCCTGTGAATTGGAAAACTAAATGGGCGTTATCACACCAATGACAATCAGGTTATCTAGTACCCAACCGCAGGTTACCAGAGCAATTGCAATGTTGCGTACAATTAAGACAGACGTTCCTTCAGTTTTAATCCAACTTATTAATCCACTGGTTCAGATGTGGCGAGGGCTGCCACCCACCGAAACCCTAACACAAGAACAACCATCGAACAAGTTTTAATGTTTTCATGCCACCTTTGTAAGCTCATTTAAGCATTTTGCAAAAAAGGCTAAAAAACATTTTCCAAAACACAAGCCCTAAAATATATTTTATTGAAACATGGACGCCCTGTATACCGGTTAGTCTGGCGGTTAAGTTTGTCGCCTTTTAATCATAAGGTTGCAGGCGCTAAACTGGTCGCTAGCTAGTCGGTTGTGTCCTTTGGCAAGACACTCAACGGACATTGCCTGAACCCATCGGATTAATGGGTTCTACCAAATTAAAGGAACGTGTCTACCTGTCTATCATATATAACACACTGCAATAGCTCCGTTAACACGACGATGGGCGCAAGGTGATCTGACGATTGCCTGTGTGTTAACCCCCTTGGTTTTCCCATTCACAGGGATAAACATGAACATCCTATTCTATTCTATTCCGTTGGGTTTGTAAAACAAATTATACAGTATATTGTATGGTACTGTAAATATTGGTGTAATAGCAAAAGTGTGATAGTAATGAGATTTGACTGCATACACTTTGGGTTTTAGCGGCCACGTCTAATTATACCAAAATTTAATAATTTATTGCTTTTTTAAATGTGTTCTAATGACTTTCGTTTTACCGTTTTTTCCAAATTTTTATTAATAGTCCTGCTTCATGTTTTCATTGTGAAAACAAAAAATAAACTAAACTACATGATCTTACTCTAGATGAAATAGCTGCATCTTGGAATCTAGATGCAAAAGAATGTGAATCCATCGTGCAGAACTATATTTTCCAACATCCACTTTCAACTTATCCTATTGATCTCGGCCATGACTTAAGCCAGGTGCAGAAAATCCAAGTTCTTTTATACTTGGTAAGCTTTGCTGTATAATTTAGTTTATTCGTTTTTTTTGCCTTATAAAAAGCAGCAAATGTAATAAATCACAAACAGATGATCAGGTAAAAACGGCAAAAGCAGCTGTTAAAATACGTCATTAAAAAGGATACCGATATTAAATTTAGCAGATACCGCCGCCCAACCCAATCGAAATTACAAGGATTTGGAAACTTTTTACAAATAAAAGATGCAGCATTCCAACTTGACTTTAAAAACATTTTTACAACACCCATGTCCAGTGTGTATTTGTAAAAGTTGTTTTTAAAATTACTACAAAATTATATTTCCAGGTAAACAAACATGTCGCGTGTTACCCATCCACCCACTGCACCCCCCTACCCCCTTCGTATTTCACCCAACCATGGAAAATAGGGGGGAACCACCAATCTGGTAGTGACAGTGCAAACTCTTCTGATTTTGAGCTGATTAACTCACAAACCGTAGATTACTGATTTATTTTGTAATAACATTCTTTGTGCATGTAACACCTGTATAGATGGATTCTTGCTTTAAGCGTTTTATGAAATAAATTCACATACGGGATTGGTTGGGACAGTAGTTAAAGAAAGTGTAAGTAACCTTACACCCCGTGTTAGCTCGTAATTTAATTCAACATTTTAAATAATTTTCATGTTGATAGTTTCTTATACAAGCTCTACATAAACTTACATGATAACTACTAGTGTTGATTATTTAAGAACATTTGCTGTTTATCCCCGTGAATGGGAAAACCAAGGAGGTTAACACACGAGCAATCGTCAGATCGCGCCCACCGTCGGGTTACCGAAGCTATTGCATTGTGTTGTGTATGATAAGACACGTTTCTTCAATTCGGTAGAACACATTAATCCGCTGGATCCAGGCAATGTTCGTTAAGTGCCTTGCCCAAGGATACAACCGACCAGCTAGCGACAAGTTTCGAACCTACAATCTTTCGATTGAAGGCCGACGCACTTAACCGCCAGACTAACCAGCCGGTCAAATGTACGGTGATGAAGTGGAATAACTTGTGCTACAATATGTCCTATAAAATTCGACTAATTTTTTTTATAGTTTCGGTAGTTGGTCGTCACTTGTTGAAAGCACACCACTAAAAAAATTATCAAAAAGCAAAAAATACATTTACCCGAGTCCCAGCCGCATTAAACAGGTAAACCAGAAAACACTAAAATAAAATTTTAGTATGGTTCAGCATCTAAAAATAAATCATTTTATAAATTTGGTGAAATTACTGGCATTGCAATTTGTATAAATTTCTTGCTTTAGTCATAATAAAGTCCTCAAAAAATATGTAAATTAACTAAAACAACCTGAAAGAATTACACACTATTTCACTGACTATCTTGGTGGGTTGGTGCGTCGCATTTTCAAACCTTGTCGTTATCTGTTAGTTGTTTCATTGGGCAAGACACTTAGCGTAAAGCACCTAAACTTAAACTGAAGTAACGTCTTACGGCACATTGCAATAGCTCCTGAAACCTGACGATTGCCCTTGTGATAGCCCTCCCTAGTTTTCCATTAATTGGAATTAAACCAAAATATTCTTCTAAATCAATGCATACAAATAGTGTAATTGGAAATAATTTTGTACAAGCATAATCAATAAGATGATTAAATTGATGGACAAGAAGACAAAATAGAGAGAAGTTCGCCTTTTTTCTGATCCATTCAACGCCACATCTCGCCTTTCTTCTAAACCAATCAACACCAAGTATGTAAAATCGGAGGAAAAAGTTAAATATGTAGCCAGCCAATCAGTAAATAGATTCGGTTTTCCTCCAATAAAAAAAATAATATAAAAGCCTCGGCATCGTTAGAATCGATCATTTAGTAATAAAGCTGTTAAAGAGAGGAAATGGCACGAACCAAGCAAACAGCAAGAAAGTCTACCGGTGGAAAAGCTCCACGAAAACAACTTGCTACTAAGGCAGCACGGAAGAGTGCTCCAGCAACTGGTGGCGTCAAAAAGCCTCATCGTTACCGACCAGGAACCGTCGCTCTCCGAGAAATTCGTCGATATCAGAAGTCGACTGAGCTTCTCATTCGCAAACTTCCCTTTCAACGATTGGTTCGTGAGATCGCACAAGATTTCAAGACTGATCTTCGGTTCCAGAGCAGCGCTGTGATGGCTCTCCAGGAAGCAAGCGAAGCATACCTTGTTGGTCTCTTCGAAGATACCAACTTGTGCGCCATTCATGCCAAGCGAGTGACCATCATGCCTAAAGACATCCAACTAGCCCGACGTATCCGCGGTGAACGTGCTTGAACCATCTTGGGACAAGTAAAAATTGTAAACGGCTCTTTTCAGAGCCACCAATGCCATGTAAAGAGTCAAGGGATGATACCAAGTAGAACAGGGAATTAACGGCGGTTTTAAAATTTAGATTGCTATTGTGCTACAGTTTATAAAACGTTGCTCGCTGATGCGAATAAATGTAACCACCGGGATTTCTTACATAAAAAGTATTTATTTTGTAACGGGCAACGCTAAAGGGAGGGAAACTGCTGACAAAAACTTAAATTAGTTTTAACCCTTCCCTAAACTAATCTCAACCCCAGAACTAACTCTAATGTCATAATATTTATTCGTAGGGTGCAGTTTCCCTCCTTTTGTAACTAGTAACGACGTTGTTTTACACTTTATATAATTATAGTACTTAGTTGTGTCGAATATTTCCACCAAAGAATAAGAATAGAACCAACCAATCAGAAAGCGGTTACCCTCGCCCAATCACAATGTGAAGAGTGATCCGATGTAACTCGACAATCCACGAAACGTTTTCACGCGACAATGTATGGAACGAAATCTGTCTTTCACTAGTAATTTTTACAACAAATAATCAATTATACGTAACAAGGTTAAATAAGCGCGTATATCAAAGCGGAAATCATTTTATTTTATGTAATCGTATATGCACGAACCATTGCAAGAATGTAACAGAATCAAATATTTAAATATATTTGGATTTTATTGCTATTAGTACTCTTTTAAGAAATTGGGTGGCTCTAAAAAGAGCCGTTTAATGGTGGTTGTAAAACCGACTTTAATTAGTCTTTCTTTTGGGTCTTCTTGGGCAACAATACAGCTTGGATGTTGGGAAGGACTCCACCTTGAGCAATTGTCACTTTTCCAAGCAACTTGTTCAACTCCTCGTCGTTTCGAACAGCCAACTGAAGGTGTCTTGGGATGATTCTGGACTTCTTGTTGTCGCGAGCGGCGTTACCTGCCAACTCAAGAACTTCGGCGCTCAAGTATTCGAGCACAGCGGCCAAATAGACTGGTGCTCCAGCGCCAACACGCTCAGAATAGTTACCATTGCGCAGAAGTCTGTGCACACGGCCGACCGGGAATTGAAGACCAGCTCTTGATGAACGGCTCTTCGGCTTTGCCTTAGATTTTCCTCCTTTGCCTCGTCCTGACATTTTCGTACTTAGAAACAGTAACTAGAACAAAACACAACTTGGTTGCTTATGAACGGTAAGTGGAAATTGATTTCAGTGCTCTGTTATATAGGCGAAAAATTGTCGAATTTCGCTCAAATAACGTAAAAAAAAAGATGAACCAATTATTGTTCTCTCCTAAATTGGGGAGAGATTAGATTGGCGTTCCAATGGACCAATTAGATTCTCTCTCTCTATCTGAAAAGAGATGGCTGTTCAGAACATTTTTTACAGTGATTATTTTTTAAGCAACTAGATCTAGACAAAGATGCACATTTTATTTTTTTCCATATACACGAATAATTTACTTGTTCAAATGAACAAATTGATAAATGTTAATTTCAAAGTACGTTGGCTTTTTGTGTTTCTTCTATTTTCATTAAATAATTGGTTATTTAGAAGTCGTTGTGTAATAATATCCTCAAAACTGTTTTTATTTGATTTTACCCCCATCTAATCCTTACTTAACATTTCGGTTGGCAGTTTTTCGTTCATAGGCATTTTTTTAAATACATTTAGTTTTTCTCACCGCTGAATGACAAGACTAATAAACAATACGTAGTTAAATTTTGTTGCATCAAACCTTTGTTTAACGTATCTAAAGTTTAAGGAATCCACAGTGACACAACCTTCATAACAAAGCTCTTAACACAATGATCGTCCTAGTTAATATACCACTATGTATTTATTCTTATATAACACACCTGGACCTATGTCTTTGAGACCCAATCTTAAGATCATTCATCAGCATTGATTGTATCTTGATCTTGACATTCTTGATTAACAAATTTTGATCTGCACAAAGGAACCTATACATATTTTCAAGCCTAGGTTGTTTTGCTAGTGGTTCCAGCCATTGAAACTACCAAAAAGGCTGTTCACATGATGCATGATCAAGCGGATCGGATTAAGTACCAAACGGATTTGAAATTACGTTACACAAGTTTCAAATCCAATCCATTAAGTTTCGTATCTACATAAGGCTATTTATGTTTTTGTTTTTTTAGAGTGCAATCGGATCTGCCTGCTGTTTAGGATGTGGTGGGGTGGCCTAGTGGAATGTTAGCGTGTACGTTTTGTATTGTAAATTGTTTTAATGGTATTTATGAATGTATACCAAACAAGTATGTGTAACAATAAGATTTTAAAACCAGATTGTTAAAACTCGTTGCATAAAAAGAAGTCTTTAAGAGAGACTAAATGAACCAATTAGAACTAATCTGCGAATAAGTTGACCAATCTTATCGTTACGATCAGAAATCCAAATATCTTGTTTGAAAATTTCTAACTGTATGTCGAAGTAAATTACTACAATATTGCTTTAGGTGTTGGCGTACAAGGCAACCGTATGACGAGTATAGAAAACATATTTTATTTTACTTAGCTGTGCCCTTAAAACAAATTGTATTCTTGTATTAGCTAACCATTGACGCTTGAACAAACGATGTAATATTTCGATCTCTTTCTATTAATTTGGGTGGCCCTAAAAAGGGCCGTTTGTTGAGATGGAGTTTGGTCAATTAACCTCCAAAGCCGTACAAAGTACGTCCCTGCCGCTTTAGAGCATAGACAACATCAAGGGCGGTGACGGTTTTACGCTTGGCGTGCTCGGTGTAGGTGACTGCATCGCGGATCACGTTCTCCAAGAACACCTTCAGTACACCACGGGTTTCTTCGTAGATGAGCCCAGAGATTCGCTTTACACCGCCGCGACGAGCAAGTCGACGAATGGCAGGTTTGGTAATACCTTGGATGTTATCACGCAACACCTTTCGATGTCTCTTGGCGCCTCCCTTTCCCAATCCTTTGCCTCCTTTTCCGCGTCCTGACATTTTTAGCTTTCTTTCGTTGACAATGAGTAGAATGGAGGTATCATCCAGACGTTTTGGATTTTATATCGGCACTACGTACGTCATCGAAGCAAAGGAAGAAGAAGTTTATTGAACATCTCTCGTTTTTGTTTAAAAAGGTAGAAGGCGCTTTCATTTCTCGCGTTATGAATAGATCATGATGAGAATTTTGCTTGGTTTGGGCGGGAAATTAAACGACAATTTTTTTGGGAAATGTACCGTGAATTTATTTATACACTTTTGCTTTAGTGACAAATAAATAAAATACCGATTTTGGTTTAAAGAATGTAAAAAATGTAACAGGATTCATTATTTAATACCGTACTTTATGTATGAAAATATTTTTTGTGGAAAGACCGATTTTTTGCTTTAATTCATTACAAAGAGTGTATTAATAAGATAAATAATTCGTTATGTACTTCAGGACCCGTTAGCTTATCCAAACGTTCCAAATTGAAAAAACATGAATATTTAATCCTATTCTTCTGCATACGAAGTACTCTCGTGGAGACGTTTACTGCCCGAAATCCGTGCCTAGAAATTGTGCAAGATTTTTTACCACAGCGATTGGGATTTGCTCTTAGTATTTACCATGGTTTTTTTTAATACAACTTCGACATAAACTATAGAAAGCACGAAACTTTATGTAAAACAAATTATACAGTATATTGTATGATACTGTAAATATTGGTGTAATAGCAAAAGTGTGATAGTATTGAGATTTGACTGCATACACTTTGGGTTTTAGCGGCCACGTCTAATTATACCAAAATTTAATAATTTATTGCTTTTTTAAATGTGTTCTAACGGCTGTCGTTTTACCGTTTTTTTTCCAAATTTTTAATAATAGTCGTGCTTCATGTTTTCATTGTGAAAACAAAAAATAAACTAAACTACATGATTTTACTCTAGATGAAATAGCTGCATCTTGGAATCTAGATGCAAAAGAATGTGAATCCATCGTGCAGAACTATATTTTCCAACATCCACTTTTAACTTATCCTATTGATCTCGGCCAGGATTTAAGCCAAGTGCAGAAAATCCAAGTTCTTTTATACTTGGTAAGCTTTGCTGTATAATTTAGTTTATTCGTTTTTTTTGCCTTATAAAAAGCAGCAAGTGTAATAAATCGCAAACAAATGAGCAGGAAAGAACTGCAAAAACAGCTGTTAAAATACGTCATTAAAAAGGATACCGATATTAAATTTAACAGACACCGCCGCCCAACCCGATTGAAATTACAAGGATTTGGAAATAAAATTATTTAAATCCAATGAACAGTATATACATCCTATGGTGGGAATGTGAAGTCTTTTTTATTGAATCTATCTATATGATGTGATATTGGTGTTATTATTGGGTTGTTTAGTCCAAACATAGAACTTATCTACATGAATTGCTTATTAGAACGTAGTATTACAAAACGCACTTAAAACCTATTATTTTGCAACAAAAAGTAAATCAGTCCTGACAAATTGCGATCCCTGTGATTAAGTTATGCCCACCACTATGAAACCAAGCTATTTGCAAGTGTCAACTGAAGGACATGATGACAGCACTCAAATCCCGCTGGAAAAGCAAATTTTATTCGATGTCTGTGAAACAGTGCTCTGCCACCTTTTTTTACTCGAGGCATTATTTAGAAACTTACTAATTTTGATGGCACATTGCATTCTGTTATAAGAGTCTAATAGCCATAATATTCAAATTTGCAAAAACTTAAATTCTTTTTCTTTCATAAATAATGTGTTGAAAGATATATATTATTTTCCTGCGGTAAACCCAGTATAGCCACAAAACACAGGTTGCAAAGCACTGGAGTAAAACAACAGTCACTAAGTACTTTTAAAAATAAATGCAGCATCCCAACTAGATTTAAAAAAACATTTAGACAACACCCATGTCCAGTGTGTATTTGTAAAAGTTGTTTTTAAAATTACTACAAAATTATATTTCCAGGTAAACAAACATGTCGCGTGTTACCCATCCACCCACTGCACCCCCCTACCCCCTTCGTATTTCACCCAACCATGGAAAATGGGAGGGAACCACCAATCTGGTAGTGACAGTGCAAACTCTTCTGATTTTGAGCTGATTAACTCACATACCGTAGATTACTGATTTATTTTGTAATAACATTCTTTGTGCATGTAACACCTGTATAGATGGATTCTTGCTTTAAGCGTTTTATGAAATAAATTCACATACGGGATTGGTTGGGGCAGTAGTTAAAGAAAGTGTAAGTAACCTTACACCCCATGTTAGCTCGTAATTTAATTCAACATTTTAAATAATTTTCATGTTGATAGTTTCTTATTCAAGCTTTACATAAACTTACATGATAACTACTAGTGTTAAAATGATTATTTAAGAACATTTGCTGTTTATCCCCGTGAATGGGAAAACCAAGGAGGTTAACACACAAGCAATCGTCCGATCACCTCGCGCCCATCGTCGGGTTACCGGAGGTATTGCAGTGTGTTGTGTATGATAAGACACGTTCGACTAATTTTTTTTTATAGTTTCGGTAGTTGGTCGTCACTTGTTGAAAGCACACCACTAAAAAAATTATCAAAGAGCAAAAAATACATTTACCCGAGTCCCAGCCGCATTAAACAGGTAAACCAGAAAACACTAAAATAAAATTTTAGTATGGTTCAGCACCTAAAAATAAATCATTTTATAATTTTGGTGAAATTACTGGCATTGCAATTTGTATAAATCTCTTGCTTTAGTCATAATAAAGTCCTCAAAAAATATGTAAATTAACTAAAACAACCTGAAAGAACTACACAATATTTCACTGACTATCTTGGTGGGGTGGTGCGTCGCATTTTCAAACCTTGTAGTTATCTATCAGTTGTTTCATGGGGCAAGACACTTAGCGTAAAACACCTGAACTTAAACTGAAGTAACGTCTCACGGCACATTGCAATAGCTCCTGAAACCTGACGATTGCCCTTGTGATAGCCCTCCCTAGTTTCCCATTAATGGGAATTAAACAAAAATATTTCTTCTAAATCAATGCATACAAATAGTGTAATTGGAAATAATTTTGTACAAGCATAATCAATAAGATGATTAAATTGATGGACAAGAAGACAAATAGAGAGAAGTTCGCCTTTTTTCGGATCCATTCAACGCAAATTCTCGCCTTTCTTCTAAACCAATCAACACCAAGTATATAAAATCGGAGGAAAAAGTTAAATATGTAGCCAGCCAATCAGTAAATAGATTCGGTTTTCCTCCAATTATACACAATATAAAAGCCTTGGTATCGTTAGAATCGATCATTGAGTTATAAAGCTATTAAAGTGAGGACATGGCTCGTACCAAGCAAACAGCAAGAAAGTCTACCGGTGGAAAAGCTCCACGAAAACAACTCGCTACCAAGGCAGCACGGAAGAGTGCTCCAGCAACTGGTGGCGTCAAGAAGCCTCATCGTTACCGACCAGGAACCGTCGCTCTCCGAGAAATTCGTCGATATCAGAAGTCAACTGAGCTTCTCATTCGCAAACTTCCCTTTCAACGATTGGTTCGTGAGATCGCACAAGATTTTAAGACCGATCTTCGATTCCAGAGCAGCGCTGTGATGGCTCTCCAGGAAGCAAGCGAAGCGTACCTTGTTGGTCTCTTCGAAGATACCAACTTGTGCGCCATTCATGCCAAGCGAGTGACCATCATGCCCAAAGACATCCAACTAGCCCGACGTATCCGCGGTGAACGTGCTTGAACCATCTTGGGACAAGTAAAAATTGTAAACGGCTCTTTTCAGAGCCACCAATGCCATGTAAAGAGTCAAGGGATGATACCAAGTAGAACAGGGAATTAACGGCGGTTTTAAAATTTAGATTGCTATTGTGCTACAGTTTATAAAACGTTGCTCGCTGATTCGAATAAATGTAACCACCGGGATTTCTTACATAAAAAGTATTTATTTTGTAACGGGCAACGCTAAAGGGAGGGAAACTGCTGACAAAAACTATGTAAATTAATTTTAACCCTTCCCTAAACTAATCTCAACCCCAGAACTAACTCTAATGTCATAATATTTATTCGTAGGGTGCAGTTTCCCTCCTTTTGTAACTAGTAACGACACTTTATATAATTATAGTACTTAGTTGTGTCGAATATTTCCACCAAAGAATAAGAATAGAACCAACCAATCAGAAAGCGGTTACCCTCGCCCAATCACAATGTGAAGAGTGATCCGATGTAACTCGACAATCCACGAAACGTTTTCACGCGACAATGTATGGAACGAAATCTGTCTTTCACTAGTAATTTTTACAACAAATAATCAATTATACGTAACAAGGTTAAATAAGCGCGTATATCAAAGCGGAAATCATTTTATTTTATGTAATCGTATATGCACGAACCATTGCAAGAATGTAACAGAATCAAATATTTAAATATATTTGGATTTTATTGCTATTAGTACTCTTTTAAGAAATTGGGTGGCTCTAAAAAGAGCCGTTTAATGGTGGTTGTAAAACCGACTTTAATTAGTCTTTCTTTTGGGTTTTCTTGGGCAACAATACAGCTTGGATGTTGGGAAGGACTCCACCTTGAGCAATTGTCACTTTTCCAAGCAACTTGTTCAACTCCTCGTCGTTTCGAACAGCCAACTGAAGGTGTCTTGGGATGATTCTGGACTTCTTGTTGTCGCGAGCGGCGTTACCTGCCAACTCAAGAACTTCGGCGCTCAAGTATTCGAGCACAGCGGCCAAATAGACTGGTGCTCCAGCGCCAACACGCTCAGAATAGTTACCATTGCGCAGAAGTCTGTGCACACGGCCGACCGGGAATTGAAGACCAGCTCTTGATGAACGGCTCTTCGGCTTTGCCTAGTGTAACTAGAACAAAACACAACTTGGTTGCTTATGAACGGTAAGTGGAAATTGATTTCAGTGCTCCGTTATATAGGCGAAAAATTGTCGAATTTCGCTGAAATAACGTAAAAAAAAAGATGAACCAATCATTGTTCTCTCCTAAATTGGGGAGAGATTAGATTGGCGTTCCAATGGACCAATTAGATTCTCTCTCTCTATCTGAAAAGAGATGGCTGTTCAGAACATTTTTTACAGTGATTATTTTTTAAGCAACTAGATCTAGACAAAGATGCACATTTTATTTTTTTCCATATACACGAATAATTTACTTGTTCAAATGAACAAATTGATAAATGTTAATTTCAAAGTACGTTGGCTTTTTGTGTTTCTTCTATTTTCATTAAATAATTGGTTATTTAGAAGTCGTTGTGTAATAATATCCTCAAAACTGTTTTTATTTGATTTTACCCCCATCTAATCCTTACTTAACATTTCGGTTGGCAGTTTTTCGTTCATAGGCATTTTTTTAAATACATTTAGTTTTTCTCACCGCTGAATGACAACACTAATAAACAATACGTAGTTAAATTTCGTTGCATCAAACCTTTGTTTCACGTATCTAAAGTTTAAGGAATCCACAGTGACACAACCTTCATAACAAAGCTCTCAACACAAGGATCGTCCTAGTTAATATACCACTATGTATTTATTCTTATATAACACACCTGGACCTATGTCTTTGAGACCCAATCTTAAGATCATTCATTAGCATTGATTGTATCTTGATCTTGACATTCTTGATTAACAAATTTTGATCTGCACAAAGGAACCTATACATATTTTCAAGCCTAGGTTGTTTTGCTAGTGGTTCCAGCCATTGAAACTACCAAAAAGGCTGTTCACATGATGCATGATCAAGCGGATCGGATTAAGTACCAAACGGATTTGAAATTACGTTACACAAGTTTCAAATCCAATCCATTAAGTTTCGTATCTACATAAGGCTATTTATGTTTTTGTTTTTTTAGAGTGCAATCGGATCTGCCTGCTGTTTAGGATGTGGTGGGGTGGCCTAGTGGAATGTTAGCGTGTACGTTTTGTATTGTAAATTGTTTTAATGGTATTTATGAATGTATACCAAACAAGTATGTGTAACAATAAGATTTTAAAACCAGATTGTTAAAACTCGTTGCATAAAAAGAAGTCTTTAAGAGAGACTAAATGAACCAATTAGAACTAATCTGCGAATAAGTTGACCAATCTTATCGTTACGATCAGAAATCCAAATATCTTGTTTGAAAATTTCTAACTGTATGTCGAAGTAAATTACTACAATATTGCTTTAGGTGTTGGCGTACAAGGCAACCGTATGACGAGTATAGAAAACATATTTTATTTTACTTAGCTGTGCCCTTAAAACAAATTGTATTCTTGTATTAGCTAACCATTGACGCTTGAACAAACGATGTAATATTTCGATCTCTTTCTATTAATTTGGGTGGCCCTAAAAAGGGCCGTTTGTTGAGATGGAGTTTGGTCAATTAACCTCCAAAGCCGTACAAAGTACGTCCCTGCCGCTTTAGAGCATAGACAACATCAAGGGCGGTGACGGTTTTACGCTTGGCGTGCTCGGTGTAGGTGACTGCATCGCGGATCACGTTCTCCAAGAACACCTTCAGTACACCACGGGTTTCTTCGTAGATGAGCCCAGAGATTCGCTTTACACCGCCGCGACGAGCAAGTCGACGAATGGCAGGTTTGGTATTACCTTGGATGTTATCACGCAACACCTTTCGATGTCTCTTGGCGCCTCCCTTTCCCAATCCTTTGCCTCCTTTTCCGCGTCCTGACATTTTTAGCTTTCTTTCGTTGACAATGAGTAGAATGGAGTTATCATCCAGACGTTTTGGATTTTATATCGGCACTACGTACGTCATCGAAGCAAAGGGAAAGAAGAAGTTTATTGAACATCTCTCGTTTTTGTTTAAAAAGGTAGAAGGCGCTTTCATTTCTCGCGTTATGAATAGATCATGATGAGAATTTTGCTTGGTTTGGGCGGGAAATTAAACGACAATTTTTTTGGGAAATGTACCGTGAATTTATTTATACACTTTTGCTTTAGTGACAAATAAATAAAATACCGATTTTGGTTTAAAGAATGTAAAAAATGTAACAGGATTCATTATTTAATACCGTACTTTATGTATGAAAATATTTTTTGTGGAAAGACCGATTTTTTGCTTTAATTCATTACAAAGAGTGTATTAATAAGATAAATAATTCGTTATGTACTTCAGGACCCGTTAGCTTATCCAAACGTTCCAAATTGAAAAAACATGAATATTTAATCCTATTCTTCTGCATACGAAGTACTCTCGTGGAGACGTTTACTGCCCGAAATCCGTGCCTAGAAATTGTGCAAGATTTTTTACCACAGCGATTGGGATTTGCTCTTAGTATTTACCATGGTTTTTTTTAATACGACTTCGACATAAACTATAGAAAGCACGAAACTTTATTTTTTAGTAATAATCCTAATTTTATTTGGTGAAAGGACGTTGGTTTAAACACCTTATAAATGATAATGTTGTTATATCTTGCCTTTTTGCAATTTTAAAAATGAAAGTAGGTTAACTGTTACCAGAAAAAAACGAAAAGCCCAAATGAAAAAAACGTAAATGTAAACTTTAGATTTTAGAACATTGATATCATTATATTTATCTTTGAAATGTCATTTAATATCAACCTAATTGTACTAAATTACATTTATATAACAGTAGTATATTTACCAACATACGCGAATGTTTTAACCAGGTTTTTCTGCCAAAACAGAGTGACGCCTTTTAGTGGTTTAAATACGTTTTATATTTTCAGTTAATTTAACATCACCACCAAATTTCCCTCAAAATACATTGTTAAACGGTTCCTCTGAATACCCAGTGTGGGCAGTGTGTAGGTAGTATGCCAGAGTTAGGGTTTCAAGTGTGCCCACACTGGGTATTTAAAATCACCCTAGTTAAACGATTGATCAAAAACTATATAAGTGATACTATAAGCTCTTTTTCAAATTTGGGTGGCTCTGAAAAGAGCCGTTTGGAGTTGAGTAAACCTAACGATTTACTTGGAGCTGGTGTACTTGGTGACGGCTTTGGTGCCTTCGGAGACTGCATGCTTGGCAAGCTCGCCGGGCAGCAATAGTCGAACTGCGGTCTGAATTTCCCGACTGCTTATCGTAGACCTCTTGTTGTAACCGGCAAGTTTCGACGCTTCGGATGCAATGCGCTCGAAAATGTCGTTCACGAATGAGTTCATGATGCTCATTGCTTTGCTGGAGATACCAGTGTCAGGGTGTACTTGCTTCAGTACTTTGTATACATAGATTGAGAAGCTTTCCTTTCGCTTTGATCGGCGCTTCTTCTTTCCTTCGGACGGTACCGCCTTCTTGACAAGTTTCTTACTTCCTTTGCCTGTTGGTGCCATGGTTGCCTTTTAGAACTGATGACTAACGCACCAACTGTTTCGTATTTATAGCCTCGAACATGGTAATTTTCAGCGAGATCGTAACGCGAGAAGACGATGAAAAAAGGCGTCTGCGCGTTCTGATTGGCTCCCTCTCTTTTTTATCCATTGCTAACTCGACAGAGGTGCGACATATATAAACAAAATACGAGAGTATAAAATCAAGCAATGTTTTCTTTAGTAAAAAGCAAGCCATTGAGCAAACGGCCGCTTGCTGAATGTTACTGTAAACGTACATTGGATGTCCAATAATACCTGCATTTTTTATTAAAAAATCTATTATCCAATATGTTGCTACATATAAAAATAATAATAAACAAAACTTGAAGAAAGTCTTTAACTCAGCTCAAATAAAAAAATGTACCGTTACACTAAAACAAGATAAACAACAAATATAACACTGAAAAAACTAAAAGGAGGAAAACTGGACCATAAAATAAAGATTATGACATTAAAGTTAGTTTTAAACATGGATTTGTAATTAAGTTTAGTTCTGGGGTTGGGATTAGTGTATAGGGCATTTTTATTGTAGAGTTTTCTTTCTTTTAGTGTAGCCCTATAACACTAATCTTAATGAAACTTACCACGGAATTTACATAAATCTTAAACTGAACCTAAGAATTTAACTAGTTTAATTGTATAAATTTTCTCTCTTTGAAATATTGGGTGGCTCTGAAAAGAGCCGTTTGAAGAAGTTCAAGCGTTTGTTTAAGCCCTGTGGTCACCACGGATACGTCGGGCTAGTTGGATGTCTTTGGGCATGATGGTCACTCGCTTGGCATGAATGGCGCACAAGTTGGTGTCTTCGAAGAGGCCAACAAGGTAGGCTTCGCTTGCTTCCTGGAGAGCCATCACAGCGCTGCTCTGGAATCGAAGATCGGTCTTGAAATCCTGGGCGATTTCACGAACCAATCGTTGAAAGGGCAGCTTGCGAATGAGAAGCTCAGTCGACTTCTGGTATCGACGAATTTCTCGGAGAGCGACGGTTCCTGGTCGGTAACGATGAGGCTTCTTGACGCCACCAGTTGCTGGAGCACTCTTCCGTGCTGCCTTGGTAGCGAGTTGTTTTCGTGGAGCCTTTCCACCGGTAGACTTTCTTGCTGTTTGCTTTGTTCGTGCCATTACGTTGATAATTTCGGTACTGTGACTAGTTGTTAAAAATCAAAGAATTTATAGCCGAAAATCTCCCGCCAATTTTATCTGCAAGGTGATTCGCTAGTTTGAAAAATGGTACCCAATTTCCTTTTTCATAAATGAGTTAAGTTCTCTCGCACATAAACTTTTTCCCTCATTTGAGTTCGCGCTATTTTACCCACATTTAGGAACAAGGTGATAACTAAAACTCAATCTATATAGAATATATACTGTATATTAATATTATTTGTATATTAATATTATTTGTATATTAATATTATTTTATTAAATATACAGTAGGCGCCGCTTATTATGACCACGGATAACATGACCAATTCGTTACGATGCGAAATTTCTCCGTTACTTTACTACACACTTTTTTCGAGGCTTGGTGTAATTTTTTTAAAAACATTTATTTTTTCCATTTTTATTTATTTTTTATGTGGGTTTAGCGGCCACGTGTAAATATACCCAAATTTAATAATTACATCTTTTAACGAATGTCGTTTGTCGATTTTATCCCGTTTTCCAATTTTTTAACAAAGGTCCTGGCTTCGGGTTTTCATTGTGGAAACAAAAAATAAACTAAACTAAATGATGAATTGGACAGTATTTAGACTTCAAGTGGATTACGAAGTAATTCAAGGCGCGGTTATGACAACTTTATGACCATTTGGATATTTAAATGGTTTGGTCCCAAGGTGGTCATATTAAGCGGCGCCTACCTTCGTACCATTTAGTTGGCAGAAATTATTCATTCTAACCAAAAAAATAATATTAGGCGAAACAAATTTATGCTTTACCCTAAAAAAACTGTGTTTTATGTACATATTAACGAAAATTCTAAATATTCAATATCTTGTTGGAGAAATGAGATTGAAATGTTGGGGACCAATAACATGGAGACAAATTCTTTGCTTAAATAAATGCTTCATGGCGAATTTTAATATTGGTGAGATGTTTTACTTACATATGTATTGATATTAGATATAAGTGTCCACCTTTATTTTATGTTTATTGGATCTTGTACTGTTGTAATATAATATATCTGCGAATACTTATGGATTAACATTAGATAGCCGGCGTACCGCTACGAATCGGCGGATAGATTTAGAACTGTTAATAGGACATCAGCGTTTATATTATAGAAAAGACATATTGATTGTGTGCATTGAGCCTCTTTTGTTAAAATGGGGTGGCTCTAAAAAGAGCCGTTTTAATGGTGGTTGTTGAAAAACCGAAATCGTTTAATCTTTCTTTTGGGTCTTCTTGGGCAACAATACAGCTTGGATGTTGGGAAGGACTCCACCCTGAGCGATTGTCACTTTTCCAAGCAACTTGTTCAATTCCTCGTCGTTTCGAACCGCCAACTGAAGGTGCCTTGGGATGATTCTGGACTTCTTGTTGTCGCGAGCGGCGTTACCTGCCAACTCAAGAACTTCGGCGCTCAGGTATTCGAGCACAGCGGCAAGGTAGACTGGTGCTCCAGCGCCAACACGCTCAGAGTAGTTGCCATTGCGCAAAAGTCTGTGCACACGACCAACTGGGAATTGTAGACCAGCTCTTGATGAACGGCTCTTCGGCTTGGCCTTAGATTTTCCTCCTTTGCCTCGTCCTGACATTTTTTAGCAGTAGATGGTTGAGAAGTACAACTTCAAATGCTTGAGTAAGCGATGTGTGAGTAAACTATCTCGACGATTGTTTATATAGACTCTAGCATTGTCGAATCCACCAAAAGAGAAAACCAAAATGAAAAAATGAAAAGTAAGTGAACCAATTTCGAGCTCTCTCGTTTTGGGAAAGAACGGACAGTTGATTACTTTGTGGGATTTCCAAATTCAAAGTACGCAGTATATTAAATACTTTTGTCAATAAAAGATAGAAAATATATCATTATATGTAATACATAATGTCAATTATTCTACAATAAAACTTAAATTTAATAATTCTCTTTGATAAGTAACTCTTTTTTGTCCAATTTAAGCTATTTTTTTAAGCCAATTAAGCTAAAATGCGGTTAAAACTAATATGTCACAACCAATCTGCTTTAATATAATCGGATCCTTGCTGCAGTCTTTAGTATTTTTCACTTGCTAGCAACCCTTTTTTGGCTTGCTATTCATTTATTTATTTTTTCTTATTTCTTATTTATTTATTTAAACGTTTTGTTTGTTTTGCGCTTTTTTTGTTATTTATGGTGCACTAGTGTAGTGCTCCTCTTTTCGCACTCCTTCATAAGTGCTCTAATGAATTAGTGTTATGCAATATGTGTGTTAAATGAGAATATTTAATGTAAATATGCCCCGGTAAGTGTGCTTGAAACTAAAAATGTGTCATCTGACTTTAGTGGAATTTCATTTTAGGGTTTTTTTCTTTTTCCACTCTGGTCCACGCTTTCGGGCCACACCTTCTCCTAAAGCCGGCTTCCCCACATTACTGGTCGCGCTTTACCGCACACTTTTCTTCAGGGGTTTATATAGTTCCGTCTTAATTAAATTTGGATCGCTAAATATTGTTCTTTTGCTTAGGTTTGTCGGCCGCGTCCGCTATATTTATTACTTTATATCCTTTTTTTCTAATGACGTGTTTTACCGACTGTTCGTTTTGCCGTCTTTTCCCGCTTCCCTGTGTCGTAATTATATTCGTTTGCCATTTTTTAAAACTGGGGCAAAAAATGAATAAACTAAACTAAACTAAACTAAAAAATTTCTACACAGATTTATTTTGTTTTTTGATTTATCAGCATTGCTGATCGTCTATTTGTCCAATAAAAACATCGTATTGAAGAGTACCTAAAGTTTTTGGTTGTTAACAGTATTCCAGGATATTATTTTTATCTGATACAACTTTTTACCTCATGTTTTTCTTTGTATACTTCCCAAGAATGAAATCGTTCGTGAATGATATTTCCAGACCGCAATTTAAGTTTTGCTGCCTTGTATACTTCCCAAGAATACAGTTTCCAAAGGCACCAACTACATCAGTTTTAAGTGAAACATTAATTTCAATCAAGCTTAAACGGCTCTTTTTACATACCCCCCAAAACAATTTTTCCACCAAAATTTATAAATAGAAATGACGATTCAATGCTAACTTTTAAGGCTTTTAAAAGTACCTCAATATTGGCCATTTAATTTTGACCGAACGTCTGGCTCAAAAAATAAATATGCGATAAACGCTAAACAGAAACGGCAAAAATCAAATAATGCTTGGGGCCTTGTATTATTAGTGCTCCGAGATAAAGATGATTTGCGTTAGAACAGGACTGGTTGGTTTACTTTTGTACACTTATTTATATATAAATTTAAAAGGGAACAAATGGTATACAATATATTGGTGGATGCATACGAAAATCAATAAATAGAGGGTACTAAAATCTATTCCACTTTTTCAAACGAGAGAAAATATTTTCATCAAATCAGGAAACGAACTTTACAGCCTAATGTTTAAAAGATTGCGCGCTTTGATGCAAAAAAATATGTCAAGGTCCTTATATAAAATAAGAGCAGGTTTACCGCCAAACACATACGAAAACTATGAAATATTATAATACTATTAAAAAATATTTCCCTTTTATAAAGTTGGGTGGCTCTAAAAAGAGCCGTTTAGTTTGCATGGAATTTCCGCAAGAGCTTAATTTATTTCTTTCGAACTTCTACAAAATTCGAACCCTACTGGACAAAAATAATTTCAATTTAAGATTATTAACTATCATCAAATTTAATCTCCATTTTTAACTTGGGTGGCTCTAAAAAGAGCCGTTTAGTTTGCATGGAATTTCCACACGAGGTTAATTTATTTCTTAGTCGACTTTTTGGTCGATGCTTTCTTCGCTGCAGGTTTTTTTGCGACAGGCTTCTTTGGCTTAACCGTTTTTTTACTGGGTGTCTTTTTAACAGCGGTCTTTTTGGCAGCAGGCTTCTTTACAGTTGTCTTTTTGGCAGCAGGTTTCTTAGGGGTGGCTTTCTTGGCAACTGCTTTTTTAGCCTTGGATGGGGTAGCAACTTTCTTTTTATTGGCCGTGGTTTTCTTGGAAGAGGCGGATTTCTTAGCTGCTGCAGTTTTTTTGGCGGCATCAGCTACAGGTTTAGGAATCTTGAACGATCCTGAAGCGCCTGCGCCCTTGGTTTGAACAATCTCTCCTTTGACAACAAGTTGCTTCAAAGCTTTGTTGACGTACGTGTTGGCGGAACCTTCCTTCAATTTGAAGGTGGCAACAACATACTTTACGATGGCCTGGCGAGAGCTACCAGATCTACTCTTTAAAGCAGCGATCGCCGCCTTCACCATCTCATTGTAACTGGGGTGCGTCGGTTCAGCCTTCTTCGGTGCAGGTTTCTTCGCATTTGACGACATGGTTGTGAGATGTTCGTAATAGAATGTATTTAAACGCCCGTCGAATGTGCTCTTATAGCAACTGGTATGCAAATTTTAATCAGACTAAAACGAGAGAACGAAGAAAAAAGACTCGCTGCGGTTTGGTCTAGACCTAGCTAAAGTTCTTTAAAGCGTAATCGCCTTTACGATACTGATAAAATTTTCGCGCCCATTATTGCAAAGTCAAACAAAATTTAACTCGGTGGCAAGTTATATGCGCTAACCCTCATCACACTTCATACTTCTAGCATGAACTTGACTTACTTTTTGTTCCGAAACCGATTGGAATCATATTTATTGTCTCAGTATAATGATGCGCTGGTGGTAGAATAGTAAGCAAACTGGAAAAGCACGCACAAGTAAACCTAAATACCCCCTTTTTATCTGTATTAATTCTAGCAAAACAAAGGCGTATTAACTTCCACGACAATTTTTAATTGAAAATTTATTTTTACGGCAATTGGCCCGATTGTGTTGAAGACAATATGCCTGTTATGGGGTCGAAAAAAGAATATGTTTTAAATGATGCTTCAATCCCGAATCTCGTTTAGTCGAAGAGAATATTGAAATTGCAATTTTTTTTCCTTTTAGATTTATAAAGAAAAAGCCACTATCCCTCCCCTACTTTAAATGAGAGATTTCATTCATTACATGAGCTATTTGTTCAACTCACTTTAAACTTTTTTCTGTACTCTCTCTAGATGGATTCGACAATGCTAGCGTCTATATAACGAATCGTCCAGATAATTTACTCACACATCGCTTACCAAAGCATTAGAATTTGTATATCTTAACCATCTACCAGGGTTGCCATTTGGCCTTTTTCACGGCCAAATATCAGAAATTTGGCCTTACCAAAATCGACCTGGACGCAAAAAAAATAGTTTGGCCGTGCGGAAAAATCTGGCCGAATTTGGCCGTATAAGCAAATTGTCAAGTTTTTGGCCGAAGCGTCATATTATTTTTACGCTAAAGTAGAAAAAAGGCAAAAAGAGAGACAGAAAATGGAAATAAATTAAAATTAACTGTCTCATTCACAAATCACAAAGCTAATTATGACGTTTTAAAATAAAATAATAACGGTAGGCATTCCTATATAGTAGTTGAACGGGTTTAACAAATCTGGAGGGAATTAAAATTATACAATTTTTCAACAAATAAAGAGATAAATAGCCCAATTGGCTAAATTATATAGTTTATTTTGCACTTGATACAAATTGGCCGAATTTTGGCCGTAAAGCAAAAACAGTTTGGCCGTAAAGCGTACTTTGCGTCTGGCAACCCTGCCATCTACTGCTAAAAAAATGTCAGGACGAGGCAAAGGAGGAAAATCCAAGGCCAAGCCGAAGAGCCGTTCATCAAGAGCTGGTCTTCAATTCCCAGTTGGTCGTGTGCACAGACTTCTGCGCAATGGCAACTACTCTGAGCGTGTTGGCGCTGGAGCACCAGTCTACCTTGCAGCTGTGCTCGAATACCTGAGCGCCGAAGTTCTTGAGTTGGCAGGTAACGCCGCTCGCGACAACAAGAAATCCAGAATCATCCCAAGACACCTCCAGTTGGCTGTTCGAAACGACGAGGAATTAAACAAGTTACTTGGAAAAGTGACAATTGCTCAGGGTGGAGTCCTTCCCAACATCCAAGCTGTTTTGTTGCCCAAGAAGACCCAGAAAAAAGATTAAACACTTCGGTTTTACAACCACCACCACCACCAAACGGCTCTTTTTAGAGCCACCCCATTTTTAAAAAGAGTAACAAGTGAAATGCATAGCTAGGTATGTTCCAATGTCATAAACGGTGGGTCAATAAAGCGTCCATACATTCACAACACCGTCGTTTAAAAATGTTAACGTTTCCGAAGCGATTCAGGCAAATGGAAATTTTCGCAATATCCAGTAATGCTATAAATTACTAAATGTACCGTTTTTTATAATGTTAGGTATTTCCAACGCTATTTGAGAAACATTTTTATTTTTGTTAAAATCTACATGGATTAATTCAAAAAGAGGGAAATTTTTTTTTATTAAACCAACAAACTGCCAATTTGCGTGTAACGTCATGAAGTGGCGCGGTGAGTTTCGCTTTCCCGCTAAATATTTAAAATTTGGCGCGCTTTCTCTTAAAATGGTTATGTTTTGAGCTCTCGAAAGTTGGCTGGCTCTAAAAAGAGCCGTTTAAGTTTGCATGGCATATTCTCTTTAGATGTGGGTTTATAAGACGTCTTAACAATTACAATGCCGTTCTGTAGTCAAGTGGTAATATTTGCAATAATCAACATTTTAAATTTGTTTAAATCATTGCTCCTTGGTTAAAAACGATAGAAAATAATTCTTCATTAAACCAATAAACAAACTGCATATTTTCGTGTTAACTTCATGATGTGGAGCATATAGATTGACTTTCCCGCCTAATATTTAAAATTTGGCGCGCTTTCATTTTTAAATTCACAGATGTAAATCATAAGCGCGCAATTTTAACTGCTCTAAACCAAGTACCGTTAGATTCATTCAAAAAGCGCGGGAATTATGTTGAGATTTTTACGTTTTACAGTGCAGGTTGTTGCTAAATTTGGTAAAATAAATATTTCTTCGGTATTTTAAACACATGATCTGTATAATTGCACAGAACAACTTAAGAATACCATACAATTTATCCACAACGTCCATCTTAAAGTAACTGCGCTAATTTTGTAATGGTAATTCATGTTTTTCTCTTTCATAAAATGGGTGGCTCTAAAAAGAGCCGTTTGTGGTTTGTGCAAAACGATTTACTTGGAGCTGGTGTACTTGGTGACGGCTTTGGTGCCTTCGGAAACTGCATGCTTGGCAAGCTCACCAGGCAGCAACAGTCGAACTGCGGTCTGGATTTCCCGACTGCTGATCGTGGACCTCTTGTTGTAACCGGCAAGTTTTGACGCTTCGGATGCAATGCGCTCGAAAATATCATTCACGAACGAGTTCATGATGCTCATCGCTTTGCTGGAGATACCAGTGTCAGGGTGTACCTGCTTCAGTACCTTGTATACATAGATGGAGAAGCTTTCCTTTCGCTTTGATCGGCGCTTCTTCTTTCCTTCGGACGGTGCCGCCTTCTTGACTAGTTTCTTGCTTCCTTTGCCTGTTGGTGCCATGGTTGTACGTTTAACTGATGATCATCGCATCACCGTTTTCTCTTTTATAGCCACCAATATGCTAATGTACAGCGAACAAAATCGATGGTCGGATAGATTCTCTCGTTTGTCTTTTTTTGGTTTATACGCAATCGCGTAGCTTGGGACTATATATTTAAATTTAGAAAACGAGAAGTATACAATTTGCCTTTATTAATAAATTTTACTTTAAAGAAATGTAACCGTAATTTGTAATTCTAAAACCATTATTAACTAAAATAATTACCGTTAAATTTCTAATTGAACGCCATCTCCCATTGACATGACAATAATCTAATAGATATGTCAATGATTTTCCTCAGTGATTTTTCTATTATCAGTAAGCGTAACTGAACTAATAGATTCGCCACCACAACAAAAGAGTTAAAAAAAGATCTGGTGTTTAAAATAGAGGTTTGTTGGTATTTATGAATGTATACCATCAAATAAACATGTAAAAATTCAAACACACTTTTACGCATGAATTCTGATCAATCCTGATTTCGAACCAACCAGCTGAACAGATGAACATGAAACCGACCAGCATGCAACACGTCGCAGTGTATTACAGTCTAAATTATGAGTACCAGGTCGATATAGTCTTTACCCTGTAAAAAATAAAATATTGGGGTGGCTTTGAAAAGGGCCGTTTTGATGAATGTAAAAACCTGAATTATAAATGAAACAACCAAATAAAAAATGTAGAGGGTAATTTTAGTAAAAACAACTAATAGTAAATTTTAACTAATATACTTAGTATTGTGAAAACGCGATGCAGAAATATACATGGTATTGTGAAAATAAGTTGCAGAAAAACTAGCATTGTTAAAACTCGTTGCATGAAAAGAAGTATTGGAGAGAGACTGAATGAACCAATCAAAACTAGTCTGCGAAAGAGCTGACCAATCATATCGTAATAACCAGAAATTTAAATTATTTATTTAAATTTTCTGGCCGTATGACAAAAGAGGGAAACTGAAAGGCGAAATACTGCACACTAAAATAAAGAATATGGCATTAGAGTATTTTTTAAAGTTCGGGTTGGTGTTGAGATTAGTGTTTGGGGAATGGTTAGAATTAGTTTCCTTAGCTTCAGTGTGCAGTTTTCCTGGCAAAAGTATAGAATACCGTTTCAACTGTATGATGCTATTAGCTGTAGTATAAACGCTTAGACAAACGATGTAATATTTCGATCTCTTTCTATTAATTGGGTGGCCCTAAAAAGGGCCGTTTGTTGAAATGAAGTTAGCTGAATTAACCTCCAAAGCCGTACAGAGTACGTCCTTGCCTCTTCAGAGCGTAGACAACATCAAGGGCGGTGACGGTTTTACGCTTGGCGTGCTCGGTGTAGGTGACTGCATCACGGATCACGTTCTCCAAGAATACCTTCAGTACACCACGGGTTTCTTCGTAGATGAGCCCAGAGATTCGCTTGACTCCGCCACGGCGAGCAAGCCGACGAATAGCAGGTTTGGTGATACCTTGGATGTTATCACGCAACACCTTTCGATGTCTCTTTGCGCCTCCCTTTCCCAATCCTTTGCCTCCTTTTCCGCGTCCTGACATTTTAGCAGATTACTTTCGTTGACAATGAGTAGAATGAAGTAATCAGTCAGTCGGTTTTGTATTTATATCCGCCATTCGTACGTCTTCGAATTGAAAGAAAAAAAGTACCTTAGGTCTCTCGTTTTTGTGTAAAAGGGTAAAAATTTCTTTCAACAGTCTCTCGTGCGATGACATGACATGTTGTTTTCCCAATTGTTTGGGCGGGAACTTAAACGACAATTGTTTTTGAAATTTATACAGTAACTTAACTTTATTTAAACACTCTGAATATTCTATGCTTCTGCATACGATGTAATCTTATCGGGTCGTTTTTAATCCGAAATACGTGCATAGAATTTATACAAGATGTTGTTGTATTTTTAGTTTCGACCTTTTACATTTTTAAATTCGCCCTTGCTCAATGTAGTAGCATTTCTCCCCATTTGTACTTTTTGTATTAACTGTTCTGAAGCGCTGATAATGGAATTTTGTGACGTCTCGATTTGGATCCTCTGACTCAATACACCACAAACTTTCCCTACTGGCTGTGCTACAAAGACAAAATTTACACCAACTATAGGACCACCACCCGGCAATGTTCCTTTGTACAAGTATGCTTCAGGTCCTACCTCTCATTGATTTAAGTTGGACAGTAAAGTTGAGGGCTCAATTTGGTTGGGATGAATAAACATAGTTGTGTGAGATATGTTAAATATACATGAACAGAATCTTTATAAAATACATTTTAGATAATATTAGAATATTTTACCAGCATACGCATACTTCGATTGTGTAAATGTTTTACACAGTGATTTTTTAAGGTTGGCACTAAAAAGAGCCGTTTAGCGGTTGAATAAAGTGACAATTTGATTCTCGAACACTACCTAGCCCGTCTCCCCGCCATATAATACAATATGCTCTTTACAAAATTTGGGTGGCTCTGAAAAGAGCCGTTTAGAAGGTGACTGAAACTAATGATTTACTTGGAGCTGGTGTACTTGGTGACGGCTTTGGTGCCTTCAGAAACTGCATGCTTGGCAAGCTCACCAGGCAACAACAGTCTAACTGCGGTCTGAATTTCCCGACTACTGATTGTAGATCTCTTGTTGTAACCGGCAAGTTTCGACGCTTCGGATGCGATGCGCTCGAAAATGTCGTTCACGAATGAATTCATGATGCTCATAGCTTTGCTGGAGATACCAGTGTCAGGGTGCACTTGCTTCAGCACCTTGTATACATAGATGGAGAAGCTTTCCTTTCGCTTTGATCGGCGCTTCTTCTTTCCTTCGGACGGTGCCGCCTTCTTGACTAGTTTCTTGCTTCCTTTGCCTGTTGGTGCCATGGTTGTTCGTTTGAACTGATAAACATCGGATCACCGTTTTCTCTTTTATAGCCACCAATATGCTAATGTACAGCGAACAAAATCGATGGTCGGATAGATTCTCTCGTTTGTCTTTTTTTTGGTTTATTCGCAATCGCGTAGCTTGGGACTATATATTTAAATTTAGAAAACTAGGAGTATACAATGTGCCTTTATTAATAAATTCTACTTTAAAGAAATGTAATAGCAATTTGTAATTCTAAAACCATTATTAACTAAAATAATTACCGTTAAATTTCTAATTGAACGCCATTTCCCATTGACATGACAATAATCTAATGGATATTTCACTTGATTTTCCTCAGTGATTTTTCTATTATCAGTAAGCGTATTTCGTTTGATGTTTTTTCTTGTTTCTTTAATGATAACTGTGAGAATTTTTTTTCGTTATATAAATTAAATTTATCTTCCTACAATTCTTATTAACTACTCAAAAATGAGAGTGCCACTCTCTAACTGAACTAATAGATTCGCCACCACAACAAAAGAGTTAAAAAAAGATCTGGTGTTTAAAATAGAGGTTTATTAGTATTTATGAATGTATGCCATCAAATAAACATGTAAAAATTCAAACACACTTCGACGCATGAATTCTGATCAATCCTGATTTCGAACCAACCAGCTGAACAGGTGAACATGAAACCGACCAGCATGCAGCACGTCACAGTGTATTACAGTCTAAATTTTGAGTACCAGGTCGAAATAGTTTTTAACCTGTGAAAAATAAAATATTGGGGTGGCTTTGAAAAGAGCCGTTTTGATGAATGTAAAAACCTGAATTATAAATGAAACAACCAAATAAAAAATGTACTGGGTAATTTTAGTAAAAACAACTAATAGCAAATTTTAACTAATATACTTAGTATTGTTAAAACTCGTTGCATGAAAAGAAGTATTGGAGAGAGACTGAATGAACCAATCAAAACTAGTCTGCGATAGAGCTGACCAATCATATCGTAATAACCAGAAATTCAAATTATCTACTTAAATTTTTTGGCCGTATGACAAAAGAGGGAAACTAAGAGGCGAAATACTGCACACTAAAATAAAGAATATGGCATTAGTATTTTTTAAAGTTCGGGTTGGTGTTAAGATTAGTGTTTGGGGAATGGTTAGAATTAGTTACCTTAGCTTCAGTGTGCAGTTTTTCTCAATTTAGTGGTGTCCTGGCAAAAGTATAGAATACCGTTTTAACTGTATGATGTTATTAGCTTTAGTATAAACGCTTGGACAAGCGATGTAATATTTCGATCTCTTTCTATTAATTGGGTGGCCCTAAAAAGGGCCGTTTGTTGAATTGAAGTTAGCTGAATTAACCTCCAAAGCCGTACAGAGTACGTCCTTGCCTCTTTAGAGCATATACAACATCAAGGGCGGTGACGGTTTTACGCTTGGCGTGCTCGGTGTAGGTGACTGCATCACGGATCACGTTCTCCAAGAATACCTTCAGTACACCACGTGTTTCTTCGTAGATGAGCCCAGAGATTCGCTTGACTCCGCCACGGCGAGCAAGCCGACGAATGGCAGGTTTGGTGATACCTTGGATGTTATCACGCAACACCTTTCGATGTCTCTTAGCGCCTCCCTTTCCCAATCCTTTGCCTCCTTTTCCGCGTCCTGACATTTTAGTAGATTTCTTTCGTTGACAATGAGTAGAATGAATTAATCAGTCAGTCGGTTTTGTATTTATATCCGCCATTCGTACGTCTTCGAATTAAAAGAAAAAAAGTACCTTAGGTCTCTCGTTTTTGTGTAAAAAGGTCAAAAGTTCTTTCAGTAATCTCTCGTGCGATGACATAACATGTTGTTTTCCCAATTGTTTGGGCGGGAACTTAAACGACAATTGTTCGGGCGGGAACCAAAACGACATTTGGGTAGGGCGGGAACTTAAACTACAATTGTTTTTGAAATTTATACAGTAACTTAACTTTATTTAAACACTCTGAATATTCCATGCTTCTGCATACGATGTAATCTTATCGGGTCGTTTTCAATCCGAGATACGTGCATAGAATTTATACAAGATGTTGTTGTATTTTTAGTTTCGACCTTTTACATTTTTAAATTCGCCCTTGCTCAATGTAGTAGCATTTCTCCCCATTTGTACTTTATGTATTAACTGTTCTAAAGCGCTGATAATGGAATTTTGTGACGTCTCGATTTGGATCCTCTGACTCAATACACTGCAAAATTTCCTTACTGGCTGGACAAAATTACCACCTTTTATTAGACCACCAATCTACAATTTTCGTTTGTACAAATACTCTTTAAGTTATAACTATCACTGATTAAAGTTGGACAGTAAAATTGAGGGCTCAATTCGGTTGGGATGAATAAGCATAGTTGTGTGAGATATGTTAAATATTTCTGAGCAGAATCTAAAATACATTTTAGATAATATTAGAATATTTTACCAGCATGCGCATACTTCGATTGTGTAAATGTTTTACACATTGATTTTTTAAGGTTGGCACTAAAAAGAGCCGTTTAGCGGTTGAATGAAGTGACAAATGGTTTCTCGAACACCACCTAGCCCGTCTCCCCGCAATATAATAAAATATGCTCTTTACAAAATTTGGGTGGCTCTGAAAAGAGCCGTTTAGAAGGTGACTGAAACTAATGATTTACTTGGAGCTAGTGTACTTGGTGACGGCTTTGGTACCTTCGGAAACTGCATGCTTGGCAAGCTCACCAGGCAGCAAAAGCCGTACTGCGGTCTGGATTTCCCGACTGCTGATTGTAGACCTCTTGTTGTAACCGGCAAGTTTCGACGCTTCGGATGCGATGCGCTCGAAAATATCGTTCACGAATGAATTCATGATGCTCATTGCTTTGCTGGAGATACCAGTGTCAGGGTGCACTTGCTTCAGCACCTTGTATACATAGATGGAGAAGCTTTCCTTTCGCTTTGATCGGCGCTTCTTCTTTCCTTCGGACGGTGCAGCCTTCTTGACTAGTTTCTTGCTTCCTTTGCCTGTTGGTGCCATCGCTGTTCTTTGGAACTGATGACTAACGCACCAATTGTTTCATATTTATAGCCTCGCACATGGTAATTTTTAGCGAGATCGTAACGCGAGAATACAATGAAAAAGGCGTCTGTGAGTTCTGATTGGCTCCCTCCCTTTTTTATAGTGCTAACTCGACAGAGGTGCGACATATATAAATAAAACACAAAAGTATAAAATTTAGCAATGTTTCCTACTTTCCCACAGTTAAAGATAGCCAATGGTTGAGCCAACGACCGCTTTCTAGATGTTACTGAAAACACATTAAATGTCCTTTATTTTTAAAAAATGGGATATCCGACCATTTCATGTGTTGCTACATATATAAATAATAAAAAAAACTTGAAGAAAATTGCATCTTTAACGCAGTACAAATAAAAAAATGTATATCGTCATTACCGTGATCGGTACATTAAAACTAAAACAAGATAAACCACAAATATGACACTAGGGAAAATTGGACGATAAAATGAAGACACATTAAAGTTAGTTTTAAGCATGGATTTGGAATTAAGGTTAGTTCTGGGGTTGAGATTAGTGTATAGGGCATTTTTAGAGTAGAGTTTTTCTCATTTTAATGTAGCCCTACAACTCTAATCTTAATGAAATGAAACTTATCACGGAATTTACATAAATCTTGAATAGAATGTAAGAACTTAGATTAGTTTAATTGTAAATTTTGGACCATTTACAACGGGAAATATCAATTCGTTTAAAATATTAGAACTCTTTGAAATATTTGGTGGCTCTAAAAATAGCCGTTTGAAGGGGTGGAAGCGTTAGTTTGAGCACGTTCACCACGGATACGTCGGGCTAATTGAATATCTTTGGACATGATGGCCACTTGCTTTTGTAATTTATAAAAAACAATCCCATTGTGAATTGTTAACAATTTGGCTTAGTTCAATTGATAAATATAATATATACCATCTACTACGGAAATACGACCGACTCATTGAAATATAATTCTCTTTGAAAACAATAGGTGGCTCTGAAAAGAGCCGTTGGAAGAAGTTCAAGCGTTTGTTTAAGCACGTTCACCGCGGATACGTCGGGCAAGTTGGATGTCTTTGGGCATGATGGTCACTCGCTTGGCATGAATGGCGCACAAGTTGGTGTCTTCAAAGAGACCGACAAGGTAGGCTTCGCTTGCTTCCTGAAGAGCCATCACAGCGCTGCTCTGGAATCGAAGATCGGTCTTGAAATCCTGGGCGATTTCACGAACCAATCGTTGAAAGGGAAGCTTGCGGATAAGAAGCTCAGTCGACTTCTGGTATCGACGAATTTCTCGGAGAGCGACGGTTCCTGGTCGGTAACGATGAGGCTTCTTGACGCCACCAGTTGCCGGAGCACTCTTCCGTGCTGCCTTAGTAGCAAGTTGTTTTCGTGGAGCCTTTCCACCGGTAGACTTTCTTGCTGTTTGCTTTGTTCGTGCCATTTCGTTGATGATTTCGGTACTGTGACAAGACGTTGAAAATCTAGATTATTTATAGCCGAAAATCTCCCGCCAATTTTATCTGAACGATGATTGGTTAGTTTAAAGAATGGCGCCCAATTTTATTTTTTCATAAATTAGTTAAATTCTCTCGCTCACGACCTTTTCCTCCCCAGTTTAGTTGCTCTATTTTACGATTTTGGAAGAAGGTAATAACTGAGACTCTATTTATATACAATTTTTTAATATACAGTAGGCGCCGCTTTTTATGACCACGGATAACATGATCAATTTGGTATGGTACGAAATTTCTCCGTCACTTAACTACACACTTTTCTTCGAGTTTTAGTGTAATTTTTATAAATATTTATTTTTTCCATTTTTATTTATTTTTTTATGTGGGTTTAGCGGCCACGTCTAAATACAGTGGAACCCCGCTTTACGACCACCTCGATAACACGACCACCTCATTATCAGGACCACTTCAGTGCGGTCCCAAATAATTTAATATGGTAATGCATTGCATTCTGTTTCAATAACGCGACCACCCGGTTTCCAGACCAGGACCGCCATATTTTGGTCCAAAACTTAAAATTTGACTCCGCTTAAGTGACCACACGAGCTAAATATTTTTCCTTTGTCACCAAAATAATAAGGTTAAATTACTTTTATGATCAAAACAATAAGAATAAATGAGTGCACACTAAAGAAAATGTGGAAAACAGAACTTAATCTTACAAGATAAACTTTAGTATTGAATTTATTGTGCAGTATCTGATGAAAATAATGGCATTTGGTGAAAATTTAGTAAAAATGCAGACGTTGAGACAGCATATGACGACAACTTGCTCCAAATTAAAATTCACTAACACGACCACTCGCTAACAAGACCGCTTGATCACGGGTTGTAAAAAAAACGAGCTTTAAATGTCGGGGACCAATAACATGGAGAAAATTGAATTTCAAATGCAAAATATTTGTTCTTATACACTGAAATAACTTATAATAGGACATCTGCGTTTATGTTATAGAAAAGACATATTGATTGTGTGCATTGAGCCTCCTTTTAAAAATGGGGTGGCTCTAAAAAGAGCCGTTTTAATGGTGGTTGTTGAAAAACCGAAGTCGTTTAATCTTTCTTTTGGGTCTTCTTGGGCAACAATACAGCTTGGATGTTGGGAAGGACTCCACCCTGAGCGATTGTTACTTTTCCAAGCAACTTGTTTAACTCCTCGTCGTTTCGAACAGCCAGCTGAAGGTGTCTTGGGATGATTCTGGACTTCTTGTTGTCGCGAGCGGCGTTACCTGCCAACTCAAGAACTTCGGCGCTCAGGTATTCGAGCACAGCTGCAAGGTAGACTGGTGCTCCAGCGCCAACACGCTCAGAGTAGTTGCCATTGCGCAAAAGCCTATGCACACGACCAACTGGGAATTGAAGACCAGCTCTAGATGAACGGCTTTTCGGCTTGGCCTTGGATTTTCCTCCTTTGCCTCGTCCTGACATTTTTTCTTTAGCAGTAGATTGTTGGGTTGTACAACTTAAAATGCTTGGGTAAGCGATGTGTGGGTAAATTTTCTCGACGATTCTTTATATACACGCAAGTATTGTCGAATTCCACTAAAAGAGAATACAGACAAAAAAAGGAAAAATGAGTGAACCAATTACGAGTTTCTCTCGTTTTAGGAAGGGACAATTGATGACTTTGTGGGTTTTCCAAATTCAAACTACGCAGTATAGTAAATATTTTCTTCGATTAAAAATAGAAATGTTATCATTATATGCAATACATGTTGTTAATTCTTTTGTAATAAAACGGAAAGTTAATATTTCTATATAAATAGTAAATATTTTTTTGTCCGTACAATCGTTCTCAAAAAAGTGGGAATTAATTTTTGATTTTTAACAGTATTCTAGGATATTTTATTATCTGAAACAAGTTTATACCTGTTTTTTTTTCATTAGTTAATATGAACTCGTTCGTGAATGATATTTTCAGAACGCAATTCAAGTTTTGCTGCCTTGCATACTTGCAAAGAATACAGTCTTCGAAGGCACCATCTACATCAGTTTCAAGTGAATCAGTAGTTTCAATCAAGCTTAAACGGCTCTTTTTATATCTACCCAAAAATGTATTTTTAGATCGCCCAAAATTTATAAATAGAAATGATGATTCAATGTTAATATTTAAGTCTTTAAAAGTACCTCAATATTGGCCATTTAATTCGGTACAAACGTCTGGCTCAGAAAATAAATTTGCAATTAACGATAAACAGAAAGGAAAAATATCAAATAATGCTTGGGGCCTTGTATATTTAGTGCTCCGAGATGAAGATGATTTGCGTTAGAACAGGACTGGTTGGTTGGCTTTTGTACACCCATTTATATATATGTTAATTTTCTGTGAATCGTAAAAATTTAAAGTGGACCAATGGTATACAATATGTTGGGGGATGCATACGAAAATCACTAAATAGAGGGTTTTAAAATCTATACCACTTTATTAAGCGAGAGAAATATTTTCATCAAATCAGGAAACGAACAGGAACTTGTGACGTGGCGCAGTTCAGAACTTTCCCGCCTAATGTTCAAAAGATAGGGCGCTTTGATGCAAAAAAATATGTCAAGTTCCTAACATAAATTAAGAACACGTTTACAGCCAAACGCACCCTTAAAGTATAAAATATTATAATACTATTAAAAAGTATTTCCCTATTTTTAAAGTTGGGTGGCTCTAAAAAGAGCCGTTTAGTTTGCATGGAATTTCCGCACGAGTTTAATTTATTTCTTTCGAACTTCTACAAAATTCAACCCTACTGGACAAAAATAATTTCAATTCAAGATTATTAACTATCATCAAACTAAATCTCTATTTTTAACTTGAGTGGCTCTAAAAAGAGCCGTTTAGTTTGCATGGAATTTCCATACGTGTTTAACTTATTTCTTAGTTGTCTTTTTGGTCGATGCTTTCTTCGCTACAGGTTTTTTTGCGACAGGCTTCTTTGGTTTAACCGACTTTTTACTGGGTGTTTTCTTAACAGCGGTTTTTTTGGCAGCTGGCTTCTTTACAGTTGTCTTTTTAGCAGCAGGTTTCTTAGGGCTGGCTTTCTTGGCAACTGCTTTTTTAGCCTTGGATGGGGTAGCAACTGTCTTTTTGGTGGCCGTGGTTTTCTTGGAAGCGGCGGATTTCTTAGCTGCTGCAGTTTTTTTGGCCGCATCAGCTACAGGTTTAGGAATCTTGAACGATCCTGAAGCGCCCGCCCCCTTGGTGTGAACAATTTCTCCTTTGACAACAAGTCGCTTCAAAGTTTTGTTGACGAACGTGTTGGCGGAATCTTCCTTCAATTTGTAGGTGGCAACAGCATACTTTACGATGGCCTGGCGAGAGCTACCGGATCTACTCTTTAGAGCAGTGATCGCCGTCTTCACCATCTCATTGTAACTGGGGTGCGTCGGTTCAGCCTTCTTGGGTGCAGGTTTCTTCGCATTTGACGACATGGTTGTGAGATGTTCGTAATAGAATGTATTTAAACGCCCGTCGAATGTGGTCTTATAGCAACCGGTATGCAAATTTTAATCAGACTAAAACGAGAGAACGAAGAAAAAAGACTCGCTGCGGTTTGGTCTAGACCTAGCTAAAGTTCTTTAAAGCGTAATCGCCTTTACGATACTGATAAAATTTTCGCGCCCATTATTGCAAAATCAAACAAAATTTAACTGGGTGGCAATTTATATGCCATAACCCTCATCACACTTCATACATCTAGCATGAGCTTGACTTACTTTTTGTTCCGAAACCGATTGGAATCCTATTTATTGTCCGCTTTATAATGATGCGCTTGTGGTAGAATCGTACGCTAACTGGAATAGTACGGAAAGCAAGGCGTATTAACTTCCACGACAATTTTCCATTGGAAATTTATTTTTACGGCAATCGGACCGATTTTGTTGAAGACAATATGCCTGTTATGGTGTCGAAACAAGAATATATTATAAATAATGCTTTCCTTTAGTCGGCATAGTCGGAGAGATTATTGAAACTGCAAATTTTCTTCTATTTAGATTTATAAAGCAATTATCCCTCCCCGACTTTAAATGAGAGATTTCTTTTTATTCATGATCTATTTGTTTAACTCACTTTAAACTTTTTTCTGTACTCTCTTTAGGTGGATTCGACAATGCCACAGTCTATATAAGGAATCGTCGAGATAATTTACTCACAAATCGCTTACTCAAGCATTTTAAGTTCTACCAATCTACCATCTACTGCTAAAGAAAAAATGTCAGGACGAGGCAAAGGAGGTAAATCCAAGGCGAAGCCGAAGAGCCGTTCATCAAGAGCTGGTCTTCAGTTCCCAGTTGGTCGTGTGCACAGACTTTTGCGCAATGGCAACTACTCTGAGCGGGTTGGCGCTGGAGCACCAGTCTACCTTGCAGCTGTGCTCGAATACCTGAGCGCCGAAGTCCTTGAGTTGGCAGGTAACGCCGCTCGCGACAACAAGAAGTCCAGAATCATCCCAAGACACCTCCAGTTGGCTGTTCGAAACGACGAGGAATTAAACAAGTTGCTTGGAAAAGTAACAATCGCTCAGGGTGGAGTCCTTCCCAACATCCAAGCTGTTTTGTTGCCCAAGAAAACCCAGAAAAAAGATTAAACACCTCGGTTTTACAACCACCA
Source organism: Ciona savignyi (assembly GCA_000149265.1). NCBI lineage: Eukaryota > Metazoa > Chordata > Ascidiacea > Phlebobranchia > Cionidae > Ciona > Ciona savignyi. The sequence goes on from CH003424.1 coordinate 327,381, forward strand.
CCACCAAACGGCTCTTTTTAGAGCCACCCCATTTTTAAAAAGAGTAACAAGTGAAATGCATAGCTAGGTATGTTCCAATGTCATAAGCGGTGGGTTAATAAAGCGTCCATACCTTCACAACACCGTCGTTTAAAAATGTTAACGTTTCCGAGGCGATTCAGGCAAATGAAATTTTCGCAATATCCAGTAATGCTACAAATTACTAAATGTACCGATTTTTAATAATGAAAGGCATTTCCAACGCTATTTGAGAAACATTTTTATTTTTGTTAAAATCTGCATTGATTATTTCAAAAAGAGGGAACATTTTCATTAAACCAACAAACTGCCAATTTCCGTCCAACGTCATGAAGTGGGGCGGTGAGTTTCGCTTTCCCGCCAAATATTTAAAATTTGGCGCGCTTTCTTTTTAAAATGGTTATGTTTTGAGCTCTCGTAAGTTGGCTGGCTCTAAAAAGAGCCGTTTAAGTTTGCATGTCATATTCTCATTAAGTGTGGGTTTATAAGACGTCTTAACATTTACAATGCCGTCCTGTAATCAAGTGGTAATATTTGCAATAATCAACATTTTAAATTTGTTTAAATCATGGCTCCTTGGTTAAAAACGATAGAAAATAATTCTTCATTAAACCAACAAACAATACTGCAATATTTTCGTGTTAACTTCATGATGTGGAGCATATAGATTGACTTTCCCGCCTAATATTTAAACTTTGGCGTGCTTTCATTTTTAAATCATAAGCGCGCAATTTTAACTGCTCTATACCAAGTACCGTTAGATTCATTCAAAAAGCGCGGGAATTATGTTGAGATTTTTACGTTTTACAGTACAGGTTGTTGCTAAATTTGGTAAAATAAATATTTCTTTGGCATTTTGAATACATGATCTGTATAAGTGCACAGAGCAACTTAAGAATACCATACAATTTATCCACAACGTCCATCTTAAAGTAACTGCGCTAATTTTGTAATGGAAATTCATGTATTTCTCTGTCATAAAATGGGTGGCTCTAAAAAGAGCCGTTTGTGGTTTGTGCAAAACGATTTACTTGGAGCTGGTGTACTTGGTGACGGCTTTGGTGCCTTCAGAGACTGCATGCTTGGCAAGCTCACCAGGCAACAACAGGCATTTCTAATGTCTATTTGAGAAACATTTTTGGTAAAATCTACAGGGATTAATTTAAAACGAGGGAAAATAATTCTTTATTAGTTCAGGAAACAAACTGCCAATTTTCGTGTAAACGTCATGATGTGAAAAAGTCAGTTTCGCTTTCCCGCCCAATATTTAAAATTTGGGGCGCTTTGTTTTTAAAATGGTTATGTTTTGTTGTGCTCTTGTATATTACATGGAAGCTGTTTAGAATTTTACCGCTCAACACACACTAAAAGTAGAAAATATTCTTATACTATTCAACATGAATATATTTTTTTAAGTTGGCTGGCTCTAAAAAAAGAGCCGTTCAAGTTTGCATGTCATATTATCATTATGTGTGGGTTCATGACGCGTCAAATAAGTTACAAAGTCGTCATTAGAAATTCCAACGTTTACGGCGCGATTAAGACAAGTGGGAATTTTCCCAATAACCAGTAATGCTGCAAATTACTAAGAGTGCCTTCGTATTTTTTTTTAATAATAAACCATAAACGCGCAATTTTAACTGCTCTATATCAAGTACCGTTAAAATCATTCAAAAAGCGCCGGAATTATTTTGGATTTTTTTCGTTTTACAGTACAGGTTGTTCCTAAATTTGGTAAAATAAATATTTCTCCGGTATTTTGAATACATGATCTGTTTAAGTGCACAGGACAAATGAGAATACTATAACATTTATCCATTACGGCCATCTTAAAGTAACTGCGCTAATTTTGTGATGGTGACGTGTCTCTTTGATAAAATTGGGTGGCTCTAAAAAGAGCCGTTTGTGGGTTGGAGCAAAATGAATTATTTCGAGCTGGTGTACTTGGTGACAGCCTTGGTGCCTTCGGAGACTGCATGCTTGGCAAGCTCACCAGGCAGCAAAAGTCGAACTGCGGTTTGGATTTCCCGACTACTGATCGTGGACCTCTTGTTGTAACCGGCAAGTTTCGACGCTTCGGATGCAATGCGCTCGAAAATGTCGTTCACGAACGAGTTCATGATGCTCATAGCTTTGCTGGAGATACCAGTGTCAGGGTGTACCTGCTTTAGTACCTTGTATACATAGATGGAGAAGCTTTCCTTTCGCTTTGATCGGCGCTTCTTCTTTCCTTCGGACGGTGCCGCCTTCTTGACTAGTTTCTTGCTTCCTTTGCCTGTTGGTGCCATGGTTGTTCGTTTGAACTGATAAACATCGCATCACCGTTTTCACTTTTATAGCCACCCATATGCTAATCTAAAGCGAACAGAAGGGTTAAGTAAAATCGACGGTCGGATAGGTTCTCTCTTTTTTTGGTTTATTCGTAATCGCGTAGCTTTGGACTATACTTAAATTTAGAAAACTAGGAGTACAGTGGAACCCCGCTTACCTGACCACCTACGGGACCGTCATCAAGCGGTCGCGTTAGCGGGGTGGTCGTGTTAGCGAATTTTGCTTTAAAGCAAGTTGTCGTCTTATGAAGTCAAAACGTCTGCCTTTTTACTTAATATTTACTAAATGCCATTATTTTTTGCAAAATGATTTTAAACAACTATTAGTTCTATAATTTATCTTATAAAATTCAGTTCTGTTTGCCAGAATTTTCTTTGTGTGTGTGTACGCGCTTATGTAATCTTATTGTTTTGATCACAAAAGAAATTTAAACTTATTATTTTGGTGACAAAAGCACATTATTGGGCACGTGTGGTCGCTTTATCGGAGTTAAATTTGAGGTTTTGGACCAAACAATGGCGGTTTTGGTCTGGAAACCGGGGTGGTCGTGTTATTGAAACAGTGTGCAATGCATTAAATTATTTGGGACCGCACTGAAGTGGTCCTGGTAATGAGGTGGTCGTGTTATCGAGGTGGTCGTCAAGCGGGTATATAATTTGCCTTTAATAATAAATTCTACTAGGAAATGTAACAGTAATTTGTAAATCTTGAACCATTATTTGATTTTTTTTATTATCAGTAAGTGTATTTCGTTCGATGTTTTTTCTTGTTCATGATAACTGTGGTAATTTTTTTCATTATATTAAATAAATTTATCTCCCAAAAATTATGATAACTACTTGAAAATTAGAGCGCCACTCCCTAAGTCAACTAATAGAACGCCACCACAGCGGAAGGGTTAAAAAAAAGATCTGGCGTTTAAAATAGAGGTTTAACGGACAGACATTGGCGCATAACAAACACACATTAACTTATCAATCCTAATTTCTAACCAACCAGCTAAACAGGTAAACATCAAACCGATCAGCTTGCAGCACGTCACAAGGTAGTACATTCTAAATCACAAGTACCGGGTAGAAATAGTTTTTAAACTGTGAAAAATGTTGGGTGGCCTTAAAAGAGCCGTTTAGATGAATGTAGAAAACCTGAATTAAAAATGAAAGAACGGAATAATAATTGTATAGGAAAATTTTAGTAAAAACAACTAATAGTAAAATTTAACAAATATACACTACTTATAAAAAAAGATTTTAAAAGTAGTATTGTTAAAACTTGTTGCATGGAGAGAAGTCTTGGAGAGAGACTAAATGAACCAATCAGAACTAGTCTGTGAAAGAGCTGACCAATCATATCGATATAATCAGAAATTCTCTTTAAACGTCCTGACCGTATGGCAAAACTAAAATGAGGGAAACTGTACAATAAAATAAAGATTAGGTAATAGAGTTAGTTTTTTCTAGGATTAAGATTTGTGTTTGGGGAATGGTTAGAACTAGTGTGCAGTTTTCCTTTGTTTAGTGTTGCCCTGGAAAAGATACAGTAAACCGTTTTTTTTTATATTTTCTTCCTTATAAGAGGATTAAATTCTTAATCCTCAAAAAAACTAAGTGTATGATGTTATTAGCTTCAGTATAAACGCTTGGAAAAGCGATGTAATAATTCGATCTCTTTTTCTTAATTGGGTGGCCCTTAAAAGGGCCGTTTGTTGAATTGAAATTAGTTGAATTAACCTCCAAAGCCGTACAGAGTACGTCCTTGCCTCTTCAAAGCATATACAACATCAAGGGCGGTGACGGTTTTACGCTTGGCATGCTCGGTGTAGGTGACTGCATCACGGATCACGTTCTCCAAGAACACCTTCAGTACACCACGGGTTTCTTCGTAGATTAGCCCAGAGATTCGCTTTACACCGCCACGACGAGCAAGTCGACGAATGGCAGGTTTGGTGATACCTTGGATGTTATCACGCAACACCTTTCGATGTCTCTTGGCGCCTCCTTTTCCCAATCCTTTGCCTCCTTTTCCGCGTCCTGACATTTTAGCAGATTTCTTTCGTTAACATTGAGTAAAATGAAGTTATCAGCTAGTCGGTTTTGGTTTTATAGCCACCTTTCGTACGTCGTCGAATTAAAAGAAAAAATGTACCTTAGGTGCTCTCGTTTTTGTGTAAAAGGGTAAAAGGTGCTTTCAATAGTCTCTCGTACGATGACATGGCATGATGTTTTCCCAATTGTTCGGGCGGGAACTTAAACGACAATTGGTTTGGGCGGGAACCTAAACGACAATTGGTTTGGGCGGAAACTTAAACGACAATTGTTTTTGAAATTTATACAGTAACTTAACTTTATTTAAACACTCTGAATATTCTATTCTATGCTTCTACATACGATGTAATCTTATCGGGTCGTTTTCAACCTAAAATATGTGCATAGAAATTGTACAAGATTTTGTTATATTTTTATATTCGCCCTTGCCCAATGTAGGGGATAAGGTTCCTTTATTTCTTTCGATTTGCACTTTATATTTACTGTTTAGAAGCTGATAATTAAATTTTGTTACGTCTCGATGTGGATCCTCTGACTCAATACACCGCAAAATTTCCCTACTGGCTGGACAAAATGAACACCATTTATTAGACCACCAATCGACAAGTTTCCATTGTACAAGTACGCTTCAGGTCCTAACTATAACTATCATTGATTTAAGTTGGACAGTAAAATTGAAGGGCTTAATTCGGTTGGGATGAATAAACATAATTGTGTGAGATATGTTAAATATATCTTTTAGATAATATTAGAATATTTTACCAGCATACGCATACTTCGATTGTGTAAATGTTTTACACAGTGATTTTTTTAGGTTGGCGCCAAAAAACGCCGTTTAGCGGTTGAATAAAGTGACAATTTGAATCTCGAACATCACCTAGCCCGTCTCCATGCCATATAATACAATATGCTCTTTACAAAATTTGGGTGGCTCTGAAAAGAGCCGTTTAGAAGGTGACTGAAACTAATGATTTACTTGGAGCTAGTGTACTTGGTGACGGCTTTGGTGCCTTCGGAGACTGCATGCTTGGCAAGCTCACCAGGCAGCAACAGTCGAACTGCGGTCTGGATTTCCCGACTACTGATTGTAGATCTCTTGTTGTAACCGGCAAGTTTCGACGCTTCGGATGCGATGCGCTCGAAAATATCGTTCACGAATGAGTTCATGATGCTCATAGCTTTGCTGGAGATACCAGTGTCAGGGTGCACTTGCTTCAGCACCTTGTATACATAGATGGAGAAGCTTTCCTTGCGCTTTGATCGGCGCTTCTTCTTTCCTTCGGACGGTGCAGCCTTCTTGACTAGTTTTTTGCTTCCTTTGCCTGTTGGTGCCATGGTTGTTCTTTGGAACTGATGACTAACGCACCAATTGTTTCATATTTATAGCCTCGCACATGGTAATTTTAGCGTGATCGTAATGCGAGAAGACAATAAAAAAAAGGCGTCTGTGAGTTCTGATTGACTCCCTCTCTTTTTTTATAGTGCTAACTCGACAGAGGTGCGACATATATAAATAAAACACAAAAGTATAAATTTAGCAATGTTTCCTACTTTCCTACAGTAAAAGATAGCCAATGTTTGAGCCAACGACCGCTTTCTAGATGTTACTGAAAACGCATTAAATGTCCTGTATTTACCTGTATTTTAAAACTGGGATATCCGACTATTTCATGTGTTGCTACATATAAAAAGAAAATAGCATCTTTAACGCAGTACAAATAAAAAAATGTATACCGTTACCGGTATATTAAAACTAAAACAAGATAAAACAACAAATATATAACACTGGGGAAAACTGAACGATAAAATGAAGATTATGACATTAAAGTTAATTTTAAATATAGGGTTTGAATTAAGGTTTGTGTCTAGGGCAGGGATGTCCAACCTGCGGCCCGCCTGAGATTTTTGTGCGGCCCGCTAGTCATTTTTACTCCAAGTAGTATTTTGAACTTTAAATCTTGACCTAATTAAACTCTTTATTTGGAAAAACAATATCAAAAATCTCATTCACTTTGTATTATAGAAATATTTTTTTGTGTCTTTCTATGTGTGTGTTATTTGTTCTTATCTTTAAAGATAAATTAATGTTTTTTAATTGTTTCTTTATGAACCCATTTTAGAAATTTGATAAGTTCTGCGGCCCATTAAAATATTTTTAAGTGACAATGCGGCCCACTACAATAAAAAGGTTGGACTTCCCTGGTCTAGGGCATTTTAGTGTGGAGTTGTCCTCCTTTTAGTGTTGCTCTAAAACAGTAGTCTTAACGAAATGAAACTTACCACGGATTTACATAAATCTTAAACTGATTCTAGCAACTTTGATTAGTTTAATTGTAAATTTTGGACTATTTACTACGGGAAATGGCAATTCATTCAAATATAAATCTCTTTGAAATACTGGGTGGCTCTGAAAAGAGCCGTTTGAAGAAGTCAAAGCGTTCGTTTAAGCACGTTCACCACGGATCCGTCGGGCTAGTTGAATGTCTTTGGGCATGATGGTCACTCGCTTGGCATGAATGGCGCACAAGTTGGTGTCTTCGAAGAGGCCAACAAGGTATGCTTCGCTTGCTTCCTGAAGAGCCATCACAGCGCTGCTTTGGAACCGAAGATCGGTCTTAAAATCCTGGGCAATTTCACGAACCAATCGTTGGAAGGGAAGCTTGCGGATAAGAAGCTCAGTTGACTTCTGATATCGACGAATTTCTCGCAGAGCGACTGTTCCTGGTCGGTAACGATGAGGCTTCTTGACGCCACCAGTTGCTGGAGCACTCTTCCGTGCTGCCTTGGTGGCAAGTTGTTTTCGTGGAGCCTTTCCACCGGTAGACTTTCTTGCAGTTTGCTTTGTTCGTGCCATTTCGTTGATAATTTCGTACTGTGTCAAGATGTTGAAAATCTAGAGTATTTATAGCCGAACAACTCCCGCCAATTTTATCTGGACGATGATTGGCTAGTTTAAAGAATGGCGCCCAAATTTCTTTTTTCATAAATTAGTTAAATTCTCTCGCACATGAACTTTTCCTCCCAGTTGAATTCGCGCTATTTTACGATTTTGGTAAAAGGTGATAACTGAGACTCAATCTATATAAAAAAAATTAATATACAGTCGGCGCCGATTATTAGGACCACGGATAACATGATCAATTTGGTATGGTGCGGAATTTCTCCGTCACTTTACCGCACACTTTTCTTCGAGGCTTAGTGTAATTTTTATAAATATTTATTTTTTCCATTTTTATTTATTTTTTATGTGGGTTTAAGCGGCCACGTCTAAATATACCGAAATTTAATAATTGATTATTTTAACGAATGTCGTTTTGCCGTTTTTTCCGGTTTTCAAATTTTTAACTAAGGTCCTGCTTCGTGTTTTCATTGAGCAAACAAAAAATTGACAAAACTAAATGATGAATTGGACGGTATTTAGACTTCATGTCGCTTACGGCGTCGATTCTAGGCGCGGTTATGACGACTTTATGACCATTCGGATATTTAAAAGGTTTGGTCCCAAGGTGGTCATATTAAGTGGTGCCTACCTTCGTACCATTTAGTTGGCAGAAATAATTTATTTTACCCAAAAAAATAATATTAGGCGACACAAATTTATGCTTTACGCTAAAAAAACTGTACTTTACGTAAAGCCGGACAATACTAAAAGGAGGGAAAGCGGGAAACTGCTAACTAAAACCATGGAAATTAATTTTAACCCTGCTCTAAACACTAATATCAAACTCAGAACTAACCCTAACTCTAACCCCATGTTTAAAACTAACTCTTAAGCGCTAATCTTTAATTTAATGTGCAGTTTCCCTCCTTTTAGTTTTTCCCCGTAAAGCCGGTACATATTAGCAAAAATTCTAAACATTCATCTTATTGGAGAAATGAGATAGAAATTTCGGGGACCAATAACATGGAAAAAAATCATTTCTTAAATAAATGCTTTATGGCAAGGCAAATTTTAGAATTTATATTTGGTAAGATGTTTTTACTACACACCTTTGAATTTTAATTGCGAAATATTTGTTCTTATACACTGCAATGACGTATAATAGGACATCTGCGTTTTTGTTATAGAAAAGACATAGATTGTGTGCATTGAGCCTCTTTTTAAAAAATGAGGTGGCTCTAAAAAGAGCCGTTTTAATAGTGGTTGTTGTTAAAACCAAGGTGTTTAATCTTTTTTCTGTGTCTTCTTGGGCAACAATACAGCTTGGATGTTGGGAAGGACTCCACCCTGAGCGATTGTTACTTTTCCAAGCAACTTGTTCAACTCCTCGTCGTTTCGAACAGCCAACTGAAGGTGTCTTGGGATGATTCTGGACTTCTTGTTGTCGCGAGCGGCGTTACCTGCCAACTCAAGAACTTCGGCGCTCAGGTATTCGAGTACAGCTGCAAGGTAGACTGGTGCTCCAGCGCCAACACGCTCAGAGTAGTTGCCGTTGCGCAAAAGCCTGTGCACACGACCAACTGGGAATTGAAGACCAGCTCTTGATGATCGGCTCTTTGGCTTGGCCTTGGATTTACCTCCTTTGCCTCGTCCTGACATTTTTTCTTTAGCAGTATATTGTTGGGTTGTCCAACTTGAAATGCTTTGGTAAGCGATGTGTGAGTAAAATATCTCGACGATTGTTTATATAGACCCTAAGATTGTCGAATCTATCAAAAGAGAAACAAAAAGGAAAAAAAGAAAAGTGATTGAACCAATTACGAGCCTCACTCGTTTTGGGAAAGAAAGGACAATAGATTACTTTGTGGGATTTCCAAATTCAAACTACCCAGAATATTAAATATTTTATTTAATAAAGGATAGAAAAGTTATTATTATATGTAATACAAAATGTCAATTATTCTATTATAAAACTTCAATTTAATATACCTATTTGATTGGTAACTCTGTTTTGTCCAATTTAAGCTATTTTAAGCCAATTAAGCTAAAATGCGGTTCAAAAATTTTTTTACACAGATTTATTTGTTTTTGATTTGTCATTTGTCAGTATTGCTGATCGTCTATTTGTCCAATTAAAGCATCGTAATGAACAGTACCTAAAGTTTTTGATTGTTAATAGTATTCCAGGATATTAACAGTATTCCAGGATATTATCTGATACAACTTTTTACCTCATTTTTTTCATTAGTTAATATGAACTCGTTTGTGAATGATATTTCCAGACCGCAATTCAAGTTTTGCTGTCTTGTATACTTGCCATGAATTAAGTCTTCAAAGGCACCATCTACATTAGTTTTAAGTGAATCGTTAGTTTCAATCAAGCTTAAACGGCTCTTTTTATATCTACCAAGTAATCGTCCGGCCCGATGGTCTAGCGGTTAAGTGCGTCGCCTTTCAATCGAAAGGTTGCAGGTGCGAAACTGGTCGCTAGCTAGTCGGTTGTGTCCTTGGGCAAGGCACTTTACGGACATTGCCTGAACCCAGCGGATTAATGGGTTCTACCAAATTGAAGGAACGTGTCTATCACATACAACACACTGCAATAGCTCCGGTAACCCGACGATGGGCGCGAGGTGATCTGACGATTGCCCGTGTGATAACCCCTGGGGTTTTCCCATTCACGGGGATAAACATGAATATCCTATCCTATCCTATCCTATCCTAAGTGTATTTTTAGATCCAACCAAAATTTATAAATAGAAATGATGATTCAATATTAACATTTAAGGCTTTTAAAAGTACCTTAATATTGGCCATTTAATTCGGACCGAACGTGTGGCTCAAAAAATAAATTTGCGACTAACTATAAACAGAAAGGAAAAATATCAAATAATGCTTGGGGCCACCCATTTATATATATGTTGATTTTCTGTTAATCGTAAAAGTAGACCAATGGTATACAATATATTGGGGGGTGCATACCAAAATAAATAAATAGAGGGTACTAAAATCTATACCACTTTTTTTTATAAAAAAAATATTTTCATTAAATCAGGAAACGAACAGGCACTTGTGACGTGGGGCACTTCAGAACTTTCCCGCCCAATATTCAAAAGATTGCGCGCTTTGATGCAAAAATTATGTCAAGCTTCTTACATAAAATAAGAGCACGTTTACCGCCAAACACACACAAGTATTTCCCTTTTGTAAAGTTTGGTGGCTCTAAAAAGAGCCGTTTAGTTTGCATGGAATTTCCGCACGAGTTTAATTTATTTCTTTCGAACTTCTACAAAATTCGAACCCTACTGGACAAAAATAATTTCAATTCGAGATTATTAACTATCATCAAACGAAATCTCTATTTTTAACTTGGGTGGCTCTAAAAAGAGCCGTTTAGTTTGCATGGAATTTCCACACGAGTTTAATTTATTTCTTAGTTGACTTTTTGGTCGATGCTTTCTTCGCTGCAGGTTTTTTTGCCACAGGCTTCTTTGGCTTAACCGTTTTTTTTGCTGGGTGTCTTCTTAACAGCGGTCTTTTTGGCAGCAGGCTTCTTTACAGTTGTCTTTTTGGCAGCCGGTTTCTTAGGGGTGGCTTTCTTGGCAACTGCTTTTTTAGCCTTGGATGGGGTAGCAACTTTCTTTTTGGTGGCCGTGGTTTTCTTGGAAGCGGCGGATTTCTTAGCTGCTGCAGTTTTTTTAGCCGCATCAGCTACAGGTTTGGGAATCTTGAACGATCCTGAGGCCCCCGCCCCCTTGGTCTGAACAATCTCTCCTTTGACAACAAGTTGCTTCAAAGTTTTGTTGACGTACGTGTTGGTGGAATCTTCCTTCAACTTATAGGTGGCAACAACATACTTTACGATGGCCTGGCGAGAGCTACCGGATTTACTCTTTAGAGCAGCGATCGCCGCCTTAACCATCTCATTGTAACTGGGGTGGGTCGGTTCAGCATTCTTGGGTGCAGATATCTTTGCATTTGACGACATGGTTGTGGGGTGTTCGCGATAGAATGTATTTAAACGCCCGTCGAATGTGCTCTTATAGCAACCGGTATGCAAATTTTAATCAGACTAAAACGAGAGATCGAAGAAAAAAAGACTCGCTGCGCTTTGGTCTAGATCAGTGGTTTTCAACCAGGCTTCTGCGGAACTTTAGGGTTCCGCCAATACAGTCCAGGGGTTCCGCAACTTTTAATTTTGAATGAATAAACATTAAATTTAAATGCTTTTTGTACATAAGACAATCAAATTATTGAACAGGGGTTCCTCAAGTCAGTAGAATGTTTCCATGGGGTTCCAGTGCAGCAAAAAGGTTGAAAATTACTGGTCTAGATAGAACCCGGGTGTCTTTTAAAGCGAATCGCCTTTACGATAGTGATAAAAGTTTCGTGCCCATTATTGCAAAATCAAACAAAATTTAACTCGGTGGCAATTTGTATGCGATAATACTCATCACACTTTATACTTCTAACATAAGCTTGACTTACTTTTTGTTCCGAAACCGATTGGAATCCTATTTATTGTCCGCAGTATAATGATGCGCTTGTGGTAAAATCATAAGCAAACTGGAAAAGTGCGGAAAGCAAGGCGTATGCACGCACAAATAAACCTAAATATACTTTTTATAGTTGGTTTGGCTTCAGCATTAATCGAACAAAACAAAGGCGTATTACCTTCCATGACACTTTTCCATTGACTATTTATTTTTACGGCAATTGGCCCGATTGTGTTGGAGACAATATGCCTGTTATGGCGTCGAAACAAGTATATATTATAAATAATGCTACAATCCCGAGTCTCCTTTAGTCGGAGAGATTATTGAAACTGCAATTTTCTCCCTTTTAGATTTATAAAGCCATTATCCTTTCCCGACTTTAAATAAGAGATTTCATTCATTACTTGAGCTATTTGTTCAACTCACTTTAAACTTTTTTCTGTACTCTCTCTAGATGGATTCGACAATGCTGGAGTCTATATAAGGAATCGTCGAGATACTTTACTCACACATCGCTTACTCGAGCATTTTAAATTCTACCAATCTACCATCTACTGCTAAAGAAAAAATGTCAGGACGAGGCAAAGGAGGTAAATCCAAGGCGAAGCCGAAGAGCCGTTCATCAAGAGCTGGTCTTCAGTTCCCAGTTGGTCGTGTGCACAGACTTTTGCGCAATGGCAACTACTCTGAGCGTGTTGGCGCTGGAGCACCAGTCTACCTTGCAGCTGTGCTCGAATACCTGAGCGCCGAAGTTCTTGAGTTGGCAGGTAACGCCGCTCGCGACAACAAGAAGTCCAGAATCATCCCAAGACACCTCCAGTTGGCTGTTCGAAACGACGAGGAATTAAACAAGTTACTTGGAAAAGTGACAATCGCTCAGGGTGGAGTCCTTCCCAACATCCAAGCTGTATTGTTGCCCAAGAAGACCCAGAAAAAAGATTAAACACCTCGGTTCTACAACCACCACCACCACCAAACGGCTCTTTTTAGAGCCACCCCATTTTTAAAAAGAGTAACAAGTGAAATGCATAGCTAGGTATGTCCAATGTCATAAGCGGTGGGTTAATAAAGCGTCCATACATTCACAACACCGTCGTTTAAAAATGTTAACGTTTCCGAAGCGATTCAGGCAAATGGAAATTTTCGCAATATCCAGTAATGCTATAAATTACTAAATGTACCGTTTTTTTATAATGTTAGGCATGTCCAACGCTATTTGAGAAACATTTTTATTTTTGTTAAAATCTACATGGATTAATTCAAAAAGAGGGAAATTTTTTTTTATTAAACCAACAAACTGCCAATTTGCGTGTAACGTCATGAGTGGCGCGGTGAGTTTCGCTTTCCCGCCAATTATTTAAAATTTGGCGCGCTTTCTCTTAAATTGGTTATGTTTTGAGCTCTTGAAAATTGGCTGGCTCTAAAAAGAGCCGTTTAAGTTTGCATGGCATATTCTCTTTAGATGTGGGTTTATAAGACGTCTTAACAATTACAATGCCGTTCTGTAGTCAAGTGGTAATATTTGCAATAATCAACATTTTAAATTTGTTTAAATCATTGTTCCTCGGTTAAAAGCGATAGAAAATAATTCTTCATTAAACCAACAAACAAACTGCATATTATCGTGTTAACTTCATGATGTGGAGCATATAAATTGACTTTCCCGCCTAATATTTAAAATTTGGCGCGCTTTTATTTTTTAATTCACAGGTGTAGTATGTAAATCATAAGCGCGCAATTTTAACTGCTCTATACCAAGTACCGTTAGATTAATTCAAAAAGCGCGGGAATTATGTTGAGATTTTTACGTTTTACAGTGCAGGTTGTTGCTAAATTTGGTAAAATAAATATTTCTTCGGTATTTTGAATACATGATCTGTATAAGTGCATAGAACAACTTAAGAATACCATACAATTTATTCACAACGTCCATCTTAAAGTAACTGCGCTAATTTTTTAATGTTAATTCATGTATTTCTCTTTCATAAAATGGGTGGCTCTAAAAAGAGCCGTTTGTGGTTTGTGGAAAACGATTTACTTGGAGCTGGTGTACTTGGTGACGGCTTTGGTGCCTTCGGAAACTGCATGCTTGGCAAGCTCACCAGGCAGCAACAGTCGAACTGCGGTCTGGATTTCCCGACTGCTGATCGTGGACCTCTTGTTGTAACCGGCAAGTTTTGACGCTTCGGATGCGATGCGCTCGAAAATGTCGTTCACGAACGAGTTCATGATGCTCATCGCTTTGCTGGAGATACCAGTGTCAGGGTGTACTTGCTTTAGTACCTTGTATACATAGATGGAGAAGCTTTCCTTTCGCTTTGATCGGCGCTTCTTCTTTCCTTCGGACGGTGCCGCTTTCTTGACTAGTTTCTTGCTTCCTTTGCCTGTTGGTGCCATGGTTGCTCGTTTGAACTGATGAACATTGCATCACCGTTTTCTCTTTTATAGCCATCAATATGCTAATCTTATTGAACTAAAAAGTAGAGCAAAATCGACCATCGGATAGGTTCTCTCGTTTGTCTTTTTTTGGTTTATTCACAATTCGTGTAGCTTCGGACTAAATATTTAAATTTAGAAAACTAGAATACAATTTTGACTTTATTAATAAATTTTACTTTAAAGAAATGTAACAGTAATTTGTAAATCGAAAACCATTATTAACTAAAATAATTACCGTTAAACTTCTAATTGAACGCCATCTCTCATTGACATGACAATAATCTAATAGATATGACACTTGATTTTCCTCCGTGATTTTTCTATTATCAGTAAGCGTATTTTGTTCGATGTTTTTTCTTGTTCCTTTAATGATAACTGTGGTAAAAGTTTATTTCATTATAATATTTATATTTATCTCCCAAAAATTCTTATAACTACTCGAAAATTTAAGCGCCGCCCTCTAACTGAACTAATAGAACGTCACCATAGGGAAGGGTTGAAAAAAGATTTGGCGTTTAAACTAGAGGTTTAGCGATATTTATGAATGTACACCAAAAAATTAACATGTAAAAAGTTCAAACACTTTTACTCATGAATTCTGATTTCGAACTAACGAGCTGAACAGGTGAACATCAAACCGACCAGCATGCAGCACGTCACAAGCTATTACATTCTAAATTATTAGTACAGGGTCGAAATAGTTTTTAACCTGTGAAAAATATTGGGCGACCTAAAAAGAGCCATTTAGATGAATAAAACCTGAATTAAAAAAAACCTGAATTAAAAATGAAAGATCCGAATAAAAAATGTAGAGGGTAATTTTAGTAAAAACTACTAATAGTAAATTTAATAGTAAAACAAATATACTTTTAAAGAAGATTTAGTATTGTGAAAAATTGTTGCAGTACAAAACTAGTATTGGTAAAACTCGTTGCATGAAAAGAAGTCTTGAAGAGAGATTGAATAAACCAATCAAAACTAGTCTGCAAAAGAGCTGACCAATCATATCGTTACAACCAGAAATCCAAATTGTCTACTTAAATTTCCTGGCCGTATGGTAAAAGGAAAACTAAAAGGCAGGAGACTGCACACTAAAATAAAGATTAGGCCTAGGGCATTATAGTTCGGTTAAGTTCTGGGGTTAAGATTAATGTTTGGGGAATGGTTAGAATTAGTTTCCATGGTTTTAGTGTGCGGTTTCCCTTTATTTAGTGTTGTCCTGGAAAAAGTATAGAAAACCGTTTTTTTGTTGATATTTTCTTCGTCAAAGGATTAATTTCTTAACCCTAAAAAAACTAAGTGTATGATGTTATTAGCTTTAGTATAAAAGCTTAGACAGGCGATGTAATATTTCGATCTCTTTCTATTAATTGGGTGGCCCTAAAAAGGGCCGTTTGTTAATTGAAGTTAGCTGAATTAACCTCCAAAGCCGTACAGAGTACGTCCTTGTCTTTTTAGAGCGTAGACAACATCAAGGGCGGTGACAGTTTTACGCTTAGCGTGCTCGGTGTAGGTGACTGCATCACGGATTACGTTCTCCAAGAATACCTTCAGTACACCACGGGTTTCTTCGTAGATGAGCCCTGAGATTCGCTTGACTCCGCCACGGCGAGCAAGTCGACGAATGGCAGGTTTGGTAATACCTTGGATGTTATCACGCAACACCTTTCGATGTCTCTTAGCGCCCCCCTTTCCCAATCCTTTGCCTCCTTTTCCGCGTCCTGACATTTTAGTATATTGCTTTCGTTGACAATGAGTAGAATGAAGTAATCAGTCAGTCGGTTTTATATTTATATTCGCCCTTCGTACGTCGTCGAATTGAAAGAAGAAAAAAAGTACCTTAGGTTCTCTCGTTTTTGTGTAAAAGGGTAAAAAGTTCTTTCAATAGTCTTCCGTGAGATGACACGACACGATGTTTTCCCAATTGTTCGGGCGGGAACTTAAACGACAATTGTTTTTGAAATTTATACAGTAACTGTACTTTATTTAAACACTCTAAATATTCTATTCTATGCTTCTACATACGATGTAATCTTATCGGGTCGTTTTCAACCTAAAATATGTGCATAGAAATTGTACAAGATTTTGTTATATTTTTATATTCGCCCTTGCCCAATGTAGGGGATAAGGTTCCTTTATTTTTTCGATTTGTACTTTATATTTACTGTTTAGAAGCTGATAATTAAATTTTGTGACGTCTCGATGTGGATCCTCTGACTCAATACACCGCAAAATTTCCCTACTGGCTGTGTTACAAAGGCAAAATAAACACCAACTATAAGACCACCAATCGACAATTTTCCATTGTACAAGTACGCTTCAACTCCTAACTATCATTGATTTAAGTTGGACAGTAAAATTGAGGGCTCAATTCGGTCGGGATGATTTAACATAGTTGTGTGAGGTATGTTAAATATATCTGAACAGAATCTAAAATACGTTTTATTAGTATATTTTACCAGCATACGCATAATTCGATTGTGTAAATGTTTTAACCAATGTTGTGTTTGCAAACTAAGGGTAACACTGAAAAGAGCCGTTTAGCGGTTAAATGAAGTGACAATTTGATACGCGAACATAACACAATATGCTCTTTATAAAATGTGGGTGGCTCTGAAAAGAGCCGTTTAGAATGTGAGTAAATCTAATGATTTACTTGGAGCTGGTGTACTTGGTTACGGCTTTGGTGCCTTCGGAGACTGCATGCTTGGCAAGCTCACCAGGCAACAAAAGCCGTACTGCGGTCTGGATTTCCCGACTGCTGATCGTGGACCTTTTGTTGTAACCGGCAAGTTTCGACGCTTCAGATGCGATGCGCTCGAAAATGTCGTTCACGAACGAGTTCATGATGCTCATCGCTTTGCTGGAGATACCAGTGTCAGGGTGCACTTGCTTCAGTACCTTGTACACATAGATGGAGAAGCTTTCCTTCCGCTTTGATCGGCGCTTCTTCTTTCCTTCGGACGGTGCCGCCTTCTTGACAAGTTTCTTGCTTCCTTTGCCTGTTGGTGCCATGGTTGCTTTTCAGAACTGATGAATAACGCACAAATTGTTTCAAATTTATAGCCTTGCACATGGTAATTTTCAGCGAGAAGACAATGAAAAAAGGCGTCTACGGGTTCTGATTGGCTTCCTCTCTTTTTTGTCTAGTGCTAACTCGACAGAGGTGCGACATATATAAACAAAATACGAGAGTATATCATCTAGCAATGTTTTCTTTAGTAAAAGGCAAGCCAATGGTAGAGCAAACGGCCGCTTGCTGGATGTTACTGTAAACGTACATTGGACGTCCGATAATACCTGTATTTTTTATTAAAAAACTGATATCCAACCATTGTTGCTACATATATAAATAACAATAAACAAACCTTAAAGAAAATCGCATCTTTAACGCAGCTAAAATAAAAAAAATGTATATCTTGATCGGTACATTAAAACAAGATAAACAACAAATATAACACTCGCAAAAACTAAAAGGAGGGAAAGCGGGGGAAACTGGACGATAAAATGAAGATTGTGACATTAAAGTTAGTTTTTAACATAGATTTGGAATTAAGGTTAGTTCTGTGGTTGAGATTAGTGTATACCACGGACTTTGCATAAAAACTTACCACGGAATTTACATAAATCTTAAACTGAATCTGGAACTTTAATTGTAAGTTTGGAGTATTTACTACAGGAAATGGCAATTCATTCAAATATAAATCTCTTTGAAATATTGGGTGGCTCTGAAAAGAGCCGTTTGAAGGTATGAAAGCGTTAGTTTAAGCCCGTTCACCACGGATACGTCGGGCCAGTTGGATGTCTTTAGGCATGATGGTCACTCGCTTGGCATGAATGGCGCACAAGTTGGTGTCTTCAAAGAGACCGACAAGGTAAGCTTCGCTTGCTTCCTGGAGAGCCATCACAGCGCTGCTCTGGAACCGAAGATCGGTCTTGAAATCCTGGGCGATTTCACGAACCAATCGTTGGAAGGGAAGCTTGCGGATAAGAAGCTCAGTCGACTTCTGGTATCTGCGAATTTCTCGGAGAGCGACGGTTCCTGGTCGGTAACGATGAGGCTTCTTGACGCCACCAGTTGCCGGAGCACTCTTCCGTGCTGCCTTGGTAGCGAGTTGTTTTCGTGGAGCCTTTCCACCGGTAGACTTTCTTGCAGTTTGCTTGGTTCGAGCCATTGCGTTAATTAAATCGGT
The DNA here is from genome assembly GCA_000149265.1 of Ciona savignyi. Taxonomy (NCBI): domain Eukaryota; kingdom Metazoa; phylum Chordata; class Ascidiacea; order Phlebobranchia; family Cionidae; genus Ciona; species Ciona savignyi. Next base: position 345,784 of record CH003424.1, read on the forward strand.
AATGGTCATCTCCGAGAAAATTTCCATATTTATAGCCACAAATCGCCCGCCAAAATTTCAAGCAGCACCAATCTACACGATGATTGGCTGGTTTAAAAATACTTTTTTCTCTCTATAATTTGTTGACCTCTCTCGCGCAAGGTTTCTCGCCTGTTCTGTCGAATTAGTAGTATATCTCTTATCTGTGCGAACAATGAGTTTGTGCCAATTGTTAATAGAGCTGTTAGTGTTCGTGAATATCGGATAAAGTTAATAGTAATCGAGAATGACATTTCAAAATACCATGTGTCCACATTAGGATTGCCTTTAACTTTTACAGTGTGGGTAATGTAATTATTTCCTAATTTGATACATTGAATGGCGTGATAGCGCCATGTTAAACTGACACGTTTCCACAATACATGACTCTACATTCGGCATACATATAATTGATAAAACATAGTTGTACCGTCATTTAGAGGGTGAAATGTATATGTCTATACATACCTCTAACTGAATTCAGTCGGAAGTATAAGGGGAGTTACGACTGTTTGAACCTACACGGTACATGGAACATGACGTCACATCTTTATTATTGAATGCTGGTTTTCGTGAATTCAAACCATTTGCCCCCACATGCTGGGAAAAATCTAGTTATACCACCGTTTAGAGGGTGAAATTCAAATGTTCATACATACCTTGAACTGAATTCAGTCGGAGGAATAAGGGGAGTTACGAATGTTTGAACCTACACGGTATATGTAAAATAACGTTACATCTTTGTTATTATTCTCCGATTTTGTGAGTTTAAACCAGTGGTTCCCAACCTTTTTCCACTCACGTACCATTTCGAGGTTTTATGCAGTGCTCGCATACCACCTATACATAAGTTACGCGCGCCGAAGGCGGTCAAAAAATGTTTCCACCATTTATGACGTCATAACAGGTATTTATACTATGCGAGGTGCATAGAATTGTTTTTTTCACCACCAGTCACAAGAAGAACAAGATAATTTTCCACTAGCTGGTCGATGCGTGGCAAAAAAAACGTACCTTACCACGACGACGGCTTCAAAAAACTCAAAATCAACCCCACCTGAACTAATAACTCCTTTCGGTCGAAAAAAACAAAACAGAATCTACTCGCGTACCACCTGGAAGACCTTCGTGAAAGACCCACTAGTGGTACGCGTACGACAGGTTGGGAACCACTGATTTAAACCAATTGCCCCCACATGTCAGTAAAATCTAGTTGTACCATCGTTTAAGGGTAAAATATAGATGTTCAAAAATACTTCCACATGAATTAAGTCGGAAGCATATAAGGGGAGTTACGACTGTTTGAACCTACACAGTATATACAAAATTACGTCACATCTTTATTAATGTTAGATGGTTTTCGTGAACTTTGAGTTGTACCATTGTTTAGAGGGTGGAATGTAAATGTTCATAAATACCTGAATTCAGTCGCAAGTATAATGGGAGTTACGCCTGCCAAACATAGACAGTAGAAAAATAATTTTACAACGAATGATTCGCTCAATCGGGCGGACCTCTACGGCAATGTCTTTCAGAATATAGGATATATTTATGTTTATCCCCGTCAATGGCAAAAGCCAAGGGGGTTAACATACGGGCAATCGTCAGATCACCTCGCGCCCACCGTCGGGTTACCGGAGCTATTGCATTGTGTTGTGTATGATAATTACAAGTTTCTTAAATTGAGTTGAACCCATTAATCCGCTTGCTTCAGGAAATGTTCGTTAAGTGCTTTGCCCAAGGACGCACAAACTAGCTAGCGACCTGTTTCGAACCTGCAACCTTTCGGTTGTAAGGCGTCACACTAAACTAACAAACTAAGCCGACAGACAGAATTTATAACTCAATTTCTTTGATTTTTATAGCAGTAGTCACCCAGCTTTGACTGAAGTTACCCTCGTCTTTTTTTTTACTGAGCTAATTTTCGAACCAATGATGTACACGTCACTAGGGCGTTTTTATATGGGGGAAGGTAAATGTATCTGTCGCGTTAACCATTCGCCCACACGACTGAACTTACTCTCGCCTCTTTATTCGTTTAGCGTTAAATCAAAGATATCTATGGCTAAAATGCATTTATCCATTTTTGGTGTTTTCCCAAATCTGATATCCCAGTTTTCAGTTTAGTATTTAACAAAATTACGAAGATACGGATTACGGAAAGACAATAAAGTGTTTTTAAGCAAAAAGTTATAATCGTACAGGTATTATAGATAATAAACAGATGATCTTTATATTTATAGCGTATAAATAAACATCGTACGTCTATGATAAAATGTAGTTGGTGATACTGACAATTTATTTACATTTTTGTTTTTAAAGTTTGATTATTTAAAAAAAAAATTGTAGTCTGGAATATTTTGTTTTGTCGCCAAAGTCACCTTTAATTTTGGAATATTTCATAACATCCATAAATCTGAATTTAAGTCCGAAGCTTATAGACCAAGTCCAAGGGAAATCCCACCAACTCACCTAATAAGGTACCGGTACGGTAGAGGGTTCCTCTAAATACTACAGGAGCGCTTGAATCACTTAGATTGCTATGGAAAGTAATTCTAACCCTGTCCCAAACACTAATCTCAACCCCAGAACTAACTGTAACCCTAACCCTAACATTAATATTATGGCAGCGTTTCTCAAACTATGGGTCGCGACCCACCAAAAGGAATCTTGGTGGGTCGTGAAAGGTTATAGAAAGCTCTGATTAACTATACTGGCTATTTCCTATACAAAAATCAAGGGGAAATTATCACAATTGTGACATCACACAATCTTGAATCGTGGCGTGATCCCAGAGGTGTGTTTCTTTGCAATGATAGCGTAACCTAGAAACCAACAACAACTATATATAAAGTTAAGTGGGTCGCCATAAATTGTGGTAATTAATAGTGGGTCCCAACTCTAAAAAGTTTGAGAACCACTGTATTATGGCTTTTGTAATTACGAAGTATAGTACCGGTAAGCGATTCAAGTGCTCCAAATGATTCAAGCACTCCATGCGATCCAAGCGGTCCAATCGTTCCTGTAGTATTTAGAGGTACTGTACGATAGAAGCTGTGTAGGGAAAACTAAAAGGAGGGAAAGCGGGAAGGCGGAAAGGAGGGAAACTGCACACTATAATGAATATTAGGGCATTTAAGTTTGAGTTTTAAACTTAAAGTTAGTTTTAAACATTGGGTTAGTTCTGGGGTTTAGATTAGTGTTAAGTGCAGGGTTAAAAGTTGTGGTAAGCAGTTTTCCTTCTTCCCTCTTTCCCCCCTTTTAATGTTGCCCAGCTGTGTGGTATCGAGTTAAGTCTACTTGAGAGAACCTTTTTCATTTTTAGAGGTCGATACCCGATACCAGAATCTTTTTTTGGAAACCAATACTTTCTTTTTAAACTGTATAGTATCCTCTGCAGCAAAGGAAAAAAAAGATTGTTGTCATTGAAAAAAGGTCGATACTGAGCAGATTCTGGTATCGCGTATCACGTTCCAAAAAAGAAAAAGAAATTATTAATAAGCTTGGTGTGGGGTGGTAGAGGAGCGCCTATTTTGGTTTCAATAGAAGCCTTTAAATAATGAATATACCTCTTAAATAATTTCCAAGAAGTCTGATTTAAATCTTCAATCTTATTTTCGGTCCATGACCTTGACTTCCAGGAATGTTAGATAATGTTGTGTAAAGTTTTTATTATTATGCCATTAATAAAAATTCTTTGGATATCTGGATACTAGCTGGTTTTTAGGGTGCCTCTAAATACTACAGGACCGCTTGGATCACTTAGATTGTTATAGAAAGTAATTTTAACCATGTTTTAAACACTAATCTCAACCCCAGAACTAACTTTAAATCCAACCCTAACATTAATATTATGGCTTTTGTAATTACGAAGTATAGTAAGCGATCTAAGCAAACCAAGCGATCCAAGCTGTCCAAGCGTCCTGTAGTATTTAGAGGTACCAGATTTTTTATTACTTTGGTTATTTGATTGCCTGATTTTCTGTACTTTTTGGTTGTGCCTTGCTTTGAAGTTAGTTGCTTTTTGGCGGTTGGTGTGGTAGACCGAGCAAAACAAATAAATGGTTTTGTGCTGAAACATAACAGTTGCAAAGAGGTGTTATTTTGGTTCTACACCTGCTTCTGTCTTTGTTGTTTCGCATTTACATTACAACTTCACATGAGGGCCAGTATGGAAAGTTCACTCAGAATTAAATTTTACTAGTATTATTGCACACTTGGGTGATTATTAGTTCAGTAAAGTACATATGTCTTGTGTGATACTGCTGGTGAGTGGTAGAATGGAGAAGGGAAACCACCTTCAAGATATTAGATTTTTGTGTTTTCCATGTTTGTCTATTTAGATGTAAGGAGCGTAGTACCCTAACCCAGAAAGAAAAATAAATGAGTTTGATTGTATGTTATGAAAAACAACATTTTAAATAGTTTTGTACATACTGTAAAACCTCTAATTGAGCGCCACATCCACCACCAATCTAATAAACATGTTATTATATTTTCACCGGTAAATTTTTATCACTTTCATCGAAAATACATCAAAATAGCTCCATTAACCCGAGGGTGAGGTAATCTGACAATTATCCATGTGTTAACGCCCCCTGGTTTTTCCGTTTACTGGGATAAACATGATTATCATATTATATATCATAATTTTCATGGTCTGGTGCTTCCAGCAGTTCACCATATTCATATACATTTTGTGATGTTTTGCAATCTGTTTGTTTTGCTAATTTATCCTGTTCCGTCAAAATCATGATGACTTTATTTGTTGCTATTTGAGGGCATACAACAAATAAACTAAATGGTTCAAGTAATGATGGCGGCTTACCTACAATTGCTATTTTCGATTCAGTAATTCCATGTTATTGTTTTAAAACTAACCAACATTGAATGCTTATGGTAAAGACATAACTTGAATTCTTAAAATCTTAAAAAAGTGAATTTTTAAACTTCTGTAAATACTGCAACAATGGGTATTCTGTGCATATGTTTGCTAAGTTAACCACTGGTGCTGTGTTTGAGTACACAATGTAAACATTGAGCACATGATTCCCAACAAAGGTACCAGTTGGTTATAGGGTTACTCTTGTGTTGTACTTTTACTAGGCTACTAGACTTTTTTGCTACTGAATCTGTAAGTACATTTTATAGACTACCGGTAGTCTTTCAGTTACTCTATGTAAATGTTGGTAATTGGTATATTATAAATTTAATTTTTCGCTTTTTTTTTTTACTAGAAATGTGGTATATTGTTGCATTTAGAATACCATATTTTTAGGGAACGAATTAGTAATAAACTTTAACAAATTTTCTTCTACCATTAATTTAGTAGCAAAATGCTTGGGTTTAAGATCGCAGTATTTTTGTTGACGATTTATGCATCACAAAGTTCTTCTGCTTCAAAACCCAACATTGTATTCATCCTGGCCGACGACTTTGGCTTCAACGACATCGGGTACCATGCAGTGGAGCACCATTCTGATATGAAGACTCCATTTCTGGATTCCCTGGCAATGTCCGGAGTAAGGTTGGAGAATTATTACATTCAGCCGATTTGCTCTCCATCTAGAAGTGTCTTAATGAGCGGAAGGTATCAGATCCACACTGGTTTGCAACATTACGTTATATCTCCCCAACAGAGGAACGGGCTGCCTTTGGAAAACATTATACTGCCGGAGCAGTTGCATAAATGTGGCTACGATACTCACATGGTTGGGAAATGGCATCTGGGATTCTACAAGGAAGACTTCACCCCTTGGAAACGTGGGTTCAATTCCTACTTTGGATATTTGACAGGTGGTGGAAGATTATTACACAAAATGGAGATGTGATGGAAAATTGTGTGGTTACGATATGTCTTCAGAAAAGGGTCCAACTAATGAGACTTATGGGAAGTATTCTGCTAACTTATTTGTTGACAAAGCGAAAGAGGCTATAGACAAAAGAAATACGAACCAACCTTTATTTTTATACGTCGCTTTTCAGTCAGTTCATTCTCCAATGGAAGTTCCTGCATCTTATGAAAAACCGTTTGCTTATATTAAAGATAACAACCGAAGAGCGTATGGTGGTATGGTGGCAGCCATGGATGAAGCTGTTAAAAACATCACACTTCACTTGCAAGCTGCTGGAATATGGAACAACACACTTTTAATATTTTCAGCAGATAACGGTGGCCAGACACTGTCCGGTGGAAATAATTATCCTCTTAGAGGAAGGAAGCTTACACTTTGGGAAGGTGGGATCAAAGGTGTTGGATTCGTGCATGGGGAAATGCTTAATGTCCCAAACCCAAATGTTATAGTTAATAATGAAATGATGCATATTTCCGATTGGTTTCCCACAATAATGGCTGCAAGTCAATGCTCGTATGTAGAAGGCACACAAAAGCTTGACGGTGTTAATCAATGGGACACTATTCTTGGAAACGCTGTCTCACCCAGAAAAGAAATTCTTCTCAACATTGACCCACTATTCACGCCACTGTATTACAACCAAACTCCACGGAAATTTGTCAAAATGGACTTTGATACGTCAGTTCATGCAGGAATAAGGTATGGAGAGTGGAAACTGTTAACGGGAGCCCAAGGAGACGACAGATGGATTGTACCACCGGAGTGGGAAAATAAAGTTTCCGAGTTATATGGTGAGAACCCAGAGCATCCTGGGACACAAAAACTTGGAGGGAAATCGGTCCAACTTTATAACATCGTAAATGACCCATATGAGCATGTTGAGGTGTCCGACTTGTATCCAGATGTCGTCAACGAGCTTTTAGCAAGATTATCCGCATACAATGCTACTGCAGTGCCGGTGAATTACCCTGGGAATGATCCAGCTTCAGACCCAAGTCTTCATGGGGGTTTCTGGACTCCATGGGTCAAGTAGTCATTCCAAGGTAGTATTTTCGTGTTCATAACCTTTGGTTTTCGTGTTTATAACCTTAGTTTATAAATTTTGTCAATTTGATTAAAAAGCTCTTTTGTACAATCGTCTGTTTCTCTTGATTACAAATCAACGTCATATTTAAGGAGATTTATATTTTTGAGATTATAATGTGAACTATTTTTAACTAAAAAGTCATTTGTTGTGTTTAAGTTATTTTTAACTCAGTTCATTACATCACATAGTGAAAGTACCATAATTAATATGAATAAGAGTAATTTGTCACAGGCAATAAAATATATATTAACTTTATATATGTATGCTGTTTATTTTTGTCTAGTTATTTTGATTCTGTAGTTGACAATTGACTTTAAGTCTGTTGTAAGGTGTGCAGTACTAAAAAAGATCTTTCAACTCTTTCAATTAATTATTATTGTAAAAATTTTAGTAATAGTTCAAATTTTTTTTTAATTTACAATCCAAATTTTCTATTGTGTTTATATAGTTATTTTATATTTGTGACTTTTAAAGTTGATTTAATAATATGTATATCTTGATGTTCCACAATATATTTTCATGTTTGTTTCATTCCAAGTAAACTTCATATTTATATTCACTGTTTGAACACCATCAATATAACATTTCCATACTGTACAGTTGGTTATACGAAGCGGAAGGTGGTTGGTTTGATACTAGTTGTCACCAGGGACAGAATAGAATATTCATGTTTATTCCCCATTTATGGAAAAAACGCAATAAGGCCTTCTTTGTTTTTCCATTCACTGGGATACTAAAGATTGTGCCGGATAACCGCACTACTACAGAGAAATACGTTTTTCGAGGGTGCAGACTGTAGGCATACTCAAATTACTAAAGTAATATGATTCTAGCGGCACAGAGAAGTGAATAAAGGCTTCTTTCATGCCTTATTGACTCCAACAAACCCGAGCTCCGTCACGGAAAGCCAATCCCATTCTCGAGGACACCAAACCACACAAAGTTGGTGAACAAATCGTCTGTACAAACGATGTTTAGTTAGTTTAGTTGATTCATTTTTTTGCCCCAGTATTAAAAATTGGCAAATGAATCAAATTACGACACAGAAACAGGAAAAGACGGCAAAACGAACTGTTGTTAAAACAAGTTATTAGAAAAAGAATATCATTTAATAAATATAACAGACGCGGCCGCCAAACCTAAGCAAAATAACAATAATAAGCAAACAAAATTTAATTACGACCAAAACAATATTTTAATGCGATGGGCTACCACACATAGTTCCAGGCAAACCGCCACGCAAAAATGGGTATTTCGCAGTACCAAACCGTCCCCCCAATCCTTGAGAGACAAAATATGCCCCTCTCAGCCCGCTAATTTGGAAACTCCAAAGCGTCAAAAACTCTCAGCGCCCAAATTATATCCTCCCATGAGCAACAAGGCGTCAAAAGATCGGCCTCCCACCAACTAGGACGGTTCACATTGCTGCACAGTGGGAAGCCACTGAGACCCGCGGTTCCGGGCTCCATCGTGAGAGAACAATAATGACGTCTATTCCATACAGCACACATCGACTTTTCTGAACTTTCGCGAATTCTTTACAGTGTTTTAGCCAAGGAAAAAACTGGCTAGGTTAAGATCAATGAATAAGGATTAAACGTCCTCGACTTGACTACTTTATTCTGTGATTGGTCTATCAAAGCTTCAGTAGTTTTATAACATCAATTGTATTAAGCTATTAAGGCGATTAACTTAGTACCAATTGCGAGTTAAATTGTTACATGTTTAAACGACATAGATTCCAAATAAACTCTCCGAAATCGTCACATACAAGATGTTTCTTAATGCGTTCAGCGTCTTTCCCTGTTAGGAGCCTCCGTTAGGAGCCCTTTCGTCAGGAGCCAAAGTTAATAAATTTATATAGACAAGATTATTCCACAGCTGCGGTAATAATAGTTCAGTGATGATGCATAGTCACCGCAAATGTCGGCTGCGGCGATCATAAATCTAATGTAAACATATGAGGTCGCTACAAGCTGATATGATTCTCGCATTCCGACAACTTCCGGAAGGGTCTTTATTCTTGTTTATTATTTAGGTCCTCATCCCAGAACCCGCTTTCGATACTAAAAGATGATAGGTCATATACAAAACAACCAAGTCAGCTCGGCACCGTATGGTCAAGGATTATATAAGACCCATCGAGCCTGACGTGAGGAATAAAGCCGATTCACGCAAGCCACAAAACCAGGGAAGGTTTTGCCCATATAAGCAGTAAAGGTAACTTTTTTTGGTATGTGTGCATTATTTGGTATTATGCACACAAAACGCGAAATTCACTAAAACTTTTTGTATTTATCCACATTTCTCGAACCACTAGAGTCCCAAGAGCTACCACAAAGCATATTCACTGATTGTGTAGTTTCTGACTGTTTAATCATAGAATCTCCCGAATAGCTTGGTGGGTTAGTCGCCTTTTAGTCGAAGGTTGCAGTTAGTCAGTTGTATTTTTAGACATGGCAGTTAACAGACACTACCTGAAACCAGTGAATTAATAAGTTTTATTAAAACTAAAGGAACATCTCAATCATATATACAACACATTGTAACAGCTGCGATGACCCGACGCTGGACACAAGGTTAACTGACGATTTCCCGTGTGGTAACAACCCTTGCGTTTTCCTTCCATGATAAACGTAAATATCAAGTAATGTTTTGTTTATTTTGGGTGCGTGCAAAATACCGCAGTCTAGTTACAATTATTTATCCACCACGAGATAGGACCAACCATTTTTTTGTTAATTCATAGAAATAAGAATTACGGAATGCCGACCCATTTAGGTCTATATTACAAAGTCGGAAATGATCGCCTTGTAACAGTGTTACAGATTGATTGAAAAAATAAAAAGTTAAACAAAAATGCTAAAAACAACGTTGCATATGCCACACTAAAGCTGTAATCGGAATTCATTTGTATATGCACTATATGCCAACAATTTTGTTGAAAGGGGTAATTATTCAGAAAAATAAATGTTGAATTTAGAGTAAACTATGGTCATCGCTGATTTTATTTTCTTCTTCGGCTTGAGACGCTGAACGAACGCTGTGAAGCATTTTGAGACAAACGCACACTGATAAGAAGGCTGATGCGCTGCCTACGTAGAACACCAGGGTTAAATCTCCTGTCACGTCAACGAATTTACCTGAAAGGTTTAATTAAATATTAAGTTTGGCGGCCACGTCTAAATATACCGGAAATAAATCATAATTTGATTTTAGAAGTGTTTTAACGTCTGTCATTTGCGCCGAAGCTATTGTAGTGTGTTGTGTGTGATTCACACGTTCCCTATTTTGGTAAAACCCAATAATCTACTGGGTTCAGGCATGTACATTAAGTGCCTTGCTTAGGAGCACAACTGACTAGCAAGCGACCAGTTTCGAATATGCAACCCTTCGGCTAAAAGGCGACGCACTAACTGACCAAGCTAATCTGTCGAACGAATTTCCGCCGTTCTCTTTATATATTACGACCACGATTTTTATGCACACTGCACCCACACGAACAACCCATGAGGAAAATACAAAGCTAGACAGTACGACTACAATTGAACAAGGCATCTCTTACTTACCTATCATTATCGTAGATAGCATGCCCAGTCCGTGAATGGGGATATTGCCGTATCCAAACGCCGCTGTGTATAGCTTAAGTCCGAACAAATCCACGATAAATATGGAATACAATCCATCCAGTCCCCCGGTACTCATGCCCAGCACAACACAACCCCCCATCAATGCATAGTACGAGCGAAGATGGGGCAATACAAGGAAGATTAGGCTCGTACATAGCGTCACTGAAGCCTAAGAAAAGCATCATTTAATGGCCTTTCACATATACAGTATTTTGTCAATGAATTTAAAAGCAAAACGATCGTGTGATCGATTGCTTAACGCAGAGGTTCTTAACCTCTTTTGTTTCGTTTAGGCTACCCCTTTCCGAATAAAAAAAGTATAATTTACCCCCATCTTCTTGGTTGCCCTTCGTCAAGAAAAGTAAAACAAATCTTTTCGTTTTTTTACCAGGGCACATATCAAAATATTTTTTTTAGAAAAACTACAGTAAACACACAAGAATGTAAACATTTTCTTTTAATACTAACTGACACACGATTTCAACAGTCAATCATTGAGACTTTTGTGCTTGTTTTCCACGAAATTTACCCCTTCAATCGGTAAACCCCAAGGGGTAAAATGTACCCCCAAGGGGTAAATTTACCCCTGGTTAAGAACCCCTGGCTTAACGCGATCGATACGTATAACGATTTTTAATAAAATGGTCTTAATGACGAACCAATCATGGGTTCAAAGCTTGGTCCTTTAAAAAAAACAGTTTAAAGTTTGACCATAGTCCTGTGTCACCCACTATTTGACATATTAATTGAGCTTTGACAGGTTAAACGAGTTAGGATTGTAGGACTATATAATCTGCCGTCCAGAACAATACATTTCCATGTGGGGGATTGGTCAGATGACTCGAATGCCTGATCAAAAGTCCTCCCGGGGAAGATTTCCCTTTTTCTAGGACAGGATATTAGTGTATAACCCCGTGAATGGGAATACGCAATGGGCGTTATCACACGGGAAATTATCACACCACCTCGCGCCTACCGTCGGGTTACCGGAGCTATTGCAGTGTGTTGTGTTACGTTCAATTAGTTTTATAAGAAGCCATCATTCCACACGGTTCTTTAACTAAAACTATATTAGTGGCTCTATCACACCACACTGCTATATACATTCTAACTTGACTGCAAGCATGTAATAATCTACTGAATGCTATGTACACCACGGGAACTGAACGTGATAACCTCAATGGAACTTACACAGATGGTGAAGCGTTGTGTCTTCGTAGTTCGATCCATGAATACCCCGTAGATGCACCTTGATACCATCTCCCCACACATCAGCGCGGAGATGAGACTCGACGCCTTCATCTCGTCCAACCCGACTGTAGCAACACGAGTTAGTTGTCAGACAGAATAGCGTGGTAGGCTACCGCCTTGCCTTTCAACAGAAATGTTGCAGGTTCGAAACTTGTCGCTTGCTAAACGGTCGTGTCTTTGAACAAGGCACTTAACGGACATTGCCTGAACCCAGTAGTATGATGGATTTTATCGAACTTAAAGAAACGTCTTAATCATACACCACAAACACACTGCAATAGCTCCGGTATCCCAACGATGGCCGCGAGTGATATTGAACGCATAAATATTTGCCGTAACCATACAACTATTCATCCACTATACTTTGGAGCAAGTACTTACTTGATTGTCCATATGGCACGAGATATATCAAACACGAACTTGACGCAATTGCAAAGAATACCCATGAGAAGGCATAGTAGTAGAACCGGGGATCGGTTAAGATATACAACTCCATTCTTTTGCACAACTTTTGAACACGTTTTTTGAAAGTATCCCCGGAAACATCGGAGGACGATTCTGAAGTCCAAATCTTATCGTTGTCGTTCTCGCTATTCGGCGACTGGATCCAGTCCAAACCTTCCACGTCACATCCGGAGTCGTTTTCAGATTCAACGCTGTTTGAGTAACAAGACAATGTTAATCAAAAGGTTCAAAGTATTAAGCCTTAAGTCGGCTCCGACCGATTAGTTTAGTCGGTAATGCGTCGCTTTTCAGCCGAAGGGTTCCAGGTTCGAAACTGGTCCTTGGAAAAGGCACATAACATACATTGCCTGAACGCCGTGACTTAATGGTATTTACTAAATTGAAGGAAACGGCCCAATCATGCATAACGCACTGCAATAGCTTTGGTAACTCGATCTTGTACGGTAGGCGCGAGGTAATCTAGGCGGTAACACGTCCTTGCGTTTTCTCATTCACGAAAATAAACTTGAAGATCCTTTGATAAAGAAGTAATTGTCAATAATATTGATTAAATATCCGTTCCAACCAATCACCTGGCAACCGGACATTCCTGTCAACAGCGTTTATGTAAAAAAAAAGTGTTTTTTTTTCAGAATCGAAAGGAACCCATAAACACCGTGGAGAAACCCATTAAAGAATAGTACCGTTAATTAAAGTTGTTATATAATATGATTAAATTACATGCGTGCATAACTGTGGGTTAAATGTAACCTACTGACATGTAGGATAGTAACAGAAGGAATTCGGATAGTATAATTCACCACCTCTCGCCCACCATCCGATTACCAGAGCTATTGCAGTGCGTTGTGTATGATTCAAACGTTCCTTCAATTTGGTAGAACCCATAAATTTGCTTGGTTCAGGCAATGTCCGTTAAGTCCCTTATTGCCCAAGTACACAGCCGACGAGTTTCAAGCGAAACCCTTATTTAAGGAATCCGGCCAAACTAAAAGTCCGTTAAGTGCAATCCTTTTACAGTTATATAAAAATAAAAAATACCTATTATGCCAGTTATAAGAATGGGAATAAACACCCAGTCACGTAAGAATGGGAATAGAAACCCACTATTATGTCATATTCATACACATTTGTAGCAAGATTCGCCTTCTTGTTGTTGTTAGGGTCGAACGCGCCCGACAACTTGAAATTTTCGAACGATTTGGTTTCCCGGCGGATTCGATTTCGTAGTTCTGGAGGGAAGTCTTCTGAGAGAATTAGCGGTCGCAAGAGGGCGCCAACCGCCGTGATGTGGAAAAATATCCCGCTGATAAGCTGCGAAGTGAACAGTACGATTGTGTGGTTAGATGATTAACGCGACTGATACATATACCGACTCCTTTACAGAATAGTCTTAGTGGTAAGACCAACAAGGGTTCGAAACTTGGCTCGGTTAAAATAAGATGAGCTACAAAATAAACAGAACGATCGTGTGGCTGAATGGGCAACGCTACTGATAAATATAACGACTCCTGTACAGAATAGTCCTATAGTGGCGAGACCATCATAGGTTTGAAACATGGCTCGATAAAAATGAAAATTGTAAAAAAGATTAACATATAATTCTATTTGAATAAGGTTATTGCGATAAGGTCTGGTAAGTCCTTTCGATTATTAGTGGTACGTGGAGCGTACAAATAAGATGTAAAACATACCTTAAATTTACAAATCGCGATGTGAATTTTTACGGTTTTTAATGATTTCTTGTTCACAAGCTTTTATTTCTGGGTTTGTTATTAAATGGAATGTTGCTTATGAATTGGTAGCGCCATTTATTCGACTAAACCAGGGGTGGGCAAATTCTATCGCGATGGCCAGATGTATACACATGAATACGTGTTGTAATCTAGATCATTTTCAAAACTCGGCATATACGTTTAAGGCCCATTAAAAGGTTAAACCTACACAATGAAAGTTAAGGAGAGCTTCAAATAGACATACGCGGTATTTTGACGAGAAATTGCGGTAATTTAATCATATGTGAGTTATTACCAGTAAGGCGCCTCTCCAGCTGTAGCTGTCAATCATCAATTGGTAGGCGGGGCAATAAACGAATGCTCCCATTGTAAATCCTCCGCATAACATTTGAGTCGCAAGATTCCGACGGTGGGCAAAGTACCGTGTTATTGCCGTGTAGAGACTGATTACAATCTGCCCCATGCACAAGCCTTGAAACAAAAGGTGTTTTCTAATGAGAAACATAAAGGTGGCATCTCACACACGCTTGTGTTTGTTTATAAATTGAAGATTGAACCTATTGTATGGTCGTGTGGCTGAATGACTGTTTCACGCGACCGATACATTACAGATATTAATATAAAAAAGCGGTCTTGGTGACGAGCCCATCATGGGCTCAAAACTCCGCCAGCTAAAACATGTAAAAGAAAAAACTTTCGCAGCAGCAGGTTAGTTAAAGCGCAGAATATTATTCATGTACTGTTTGCAATATGAAAAAAGGTTGAAAGGTTGTGAGGCAGAATGGTACTCGACCGACACATATACCGATTTCTATGTAAAACAGTCTTTGTGTCAAACCTATCATGGTTCATAATTAAGATGGCGTATAACCAATAAATACCTATGCGCGGCAGGATGTGACAAGTGGTACCCTCCCTTATAGTCATTGTTTTTAAACGAGTGTTTTGCTGAGTAACAATGGTGGTGATTTCACAATGTTTGTTTGGTTGAAAGCAACATGTGCTAGGCCGGGCGCTGGTGTTCTTCTTTAGCTGTAACATTTTGTTATAGTGGATCAGTGCTTTTTGAAATAAAGGTGTTGATTGTGCAACTGCTAGCTGTTTTGTTGGGAAAAAGTTGCCGCTGTACAAAGGGATATGGGCTTACAAGTTTCAAGTAAAAGTTTGAAGGCTTTAAGGGTTGCAGATCCAAGGTTCAATTTTAAGTTGTGAAATCCAGGACTTTTTATGTCAGGATTGTGAGTGACAGCTGGTTTTGTGAGGTCAGTTTGCATTGGAGAGATAGGGAGAATAATTGGTTGAACGCCTCCTTAAATGTGCCGAAAAAAACAAGAAAAAACCTTGCTTTTTAACATATGTATACATGGTAATAAGTTTTAAAATACATGGTAATAAGACCGTTTTACATAAAAATCGGTACTTGAATGGGTTACGTTCGATCAGACAACCATTAAATAATCAATATTTTCAATCGAACTTTTGTGTGTCATACACAACACACTGCAATAGCTTCTGTAAACAAACGGTGGCACGAGATGGTCTGGCAATTACCCATGGTTTTCCCATTCACGAGATATATAATGTTTTTCCCATTCACGCCGATAAACATGAATAGGCTATATATGGACAACAACATTTAAAAACTACAAATGTCTATCTAGCGATTGCTGAGCTAAGCAGTTTACAGTTTATGCAATTATCGACACTTTAATGTCAACGTACGGGTTTATCAAACAGGTGTTATGACATAACTATGTTGTTTATCAGCACCCCTTACCAGGAATAAACCCAGCTAGAAGTTGCACTTGCCACAACTGTGGGACAAGCGAGGCACTGGCAGTGCAAACTGTCATGACAATACCTGCAGCCATCGTCACACTTCGAAAGCCAAATCGATTCAAAATGGTTGCAGCAAATGGACCTGTCAGGATAAAGAGTTTTATTATGTAACTCATAGCTAAAATGTCTAAACTCGCGACAAAGTAAACAATCCACTAGCTGAGTTGAATCAATATTTCGCGTTTAAAACATGTCTAATGAAGCCATGCTTTGACAAGCTGTGCTTTCATATTACAACATATATATAGCATTTTGCATTACACAATTATCATACACGCTCTATATACTGAATAAATGGCATACTTACAAGATATTCCATACCCAGCCTGAAAAGCGCCATTCATCCATGCCACACTGGCAAAGTCAACCTCATATTCACGCATAAGTGACCCGTAAAACACGGAATAACATCTTGAGATCGCAGCGAAGTTAGCACCCGCAATGATAGAACCAAATACGATCACCCACCCCCAACCACCATCCGGTGGGGTTTGGATTTGGTCCAACTGACTTTTTCTCCTGTTGAGCTTTGCCTCAGTCCAAGGCATATTACTTTTTTTATACTGTTCTAAGGTATATTTGTATACTGTTCTTAGGTACACTATACTCACTGTTGAGATAAATACATAATTCTTTTATACACTAATACACAAACTGGGGCAAATTATGCTTTTAAGCAGCAAAGCAAGACTATACCGCAGCCTGGCGTGACTTGGCCTGCAAACATTCGATCCAACTTTAGCCAGCCTTCTGACGCACAATACCACTTAACTTTATTTGTTTAAAACAATTACTGCCGACGAACTGAGCGCGAGAACTAGCACGCCGCGGAGTTCAAGCTACATGTGGTGTGGAGCTGTATCCAATGTTTTTAAGTGTGCTAGCTGACATGGTTTGCTTGTTGGTTCAAAGTCCTTGACAATATGTGTCGATGACAGGCGTTACGCTTCGCAAAACACTAACATAAGCTATCGTTCGACAATTACTATCTAAAACGTTCTACAGTAATAGACTATATTCATACTGATAATTGTTAGTTAAGTAAACAGTGCCTAGGAAAGCACATAGAAAATCAAAGCTGGATTAAGTTAGATGTGGTTTGAAATGAACATATTCTAGCTCGCTACAAACTGTCTATGAACAAAGCGTCGCCTTTGAGAATAAAAAAATCAATAAAATAATACGTCGATACCCAGCGTGCACTGCATTTTGTATGGCGGTTCTAAACTATATTTCAAAGCCACTGAAATGAGTGTTATCTTATGATCATTATGTTACACGATAACTAATATTGGTTATTAAACAAATAATTTACAATATTATGGGTTGTATATTGTCTTCGCAAATTTGAAGGTTTTTTCAAAGTTTTTACTTTTTTACATTTCGAGCGGTTTTTATGTCAATATTTAACCTTTTTAACCTTAAAAAGAATTCATTACCCTTTAAACATAGAATACCACCTTATCCTACTAATTTTTATAATCTGCGCTATAACTAACCTGCTGCTGCGAATTGAAAAGTCATATTGTTCCTTCGTACAATTCAAACACCTATACATTACTCTTATTTTCGAATCGGTTATATTACGTTTTTTTAAATAAAATTTATAATATTCTATTACACTTGGTGAACCCACAGACGGGTTACCAGAGCTATTGCAGTGTATTGTGTATGAATTACACGATTATTTTAATTTAGTAGAACCAATTAATACGCTGGGTTCAGGCAATTTCAGTTAGGGGGACTTCCCAAGGATACAACCGACTAGCTTAGGGTTGCCATACCGTCCTGAAAGGTTTGAAGGACTGTTACTGGGTCGTTACTTGCCAGGGTTGGCTACAGTTTATTTCTGATTGTTATTCGATGAAACATCTCAATCATATACAACACATTGTAAACGCTTCGGTGACCTGACGGTGGGCACAAGGTAATCTGACGATTGCCCGTGTGATAACAACCCTTGCGTTTCCCTTCATGATAAACGTAAATATCAAGTGATGTTTTGTTTATTTCGGGTGCGTGCAAAATACCGCAGTCTGGTTACAATTATTTTTCCACCACGAAATAGGACCAACATTTTTTTGTTAATTCATAGAAATAAGAATTACGGAATGCCGACCCTTTTGGGTCTATATTACAAAGTCGGAAATGATCGCCTTGTAACAGTGTTACAGATTGATTGGAAAAATAAAAAAGTTAAAAAAATGCTAAAAACAACGCTGCATATGCTACATTTAAGCTGTAATCGGAATTCATTTGTATATGCACTATATGCCAACGATTATGTTGAAAGGGGTGATTAATCGAAAAAATAAATGTTGAATTTAGAGTAAACTATGGTCATCGCTGATTTTATTTTCTTCTTCGGCTTGAGACGCTGAACGAACGCTTTGAAGCATCTTGAGACAAACGCACACTGATAAGAAGGCTGATGCGCTGCCTACGTAGAACACCAGGGTTAAATCTCCTGTTACGTCAACGAATTTACCTGAAAGATTTGATTACTTATTAGTTTGGTGGCCACGTCTAAATATACCGAAAATAGATAATATTTGGATTTTAGACGTGTTTTAACGTCTGTCATTTGCCGTTATTTCCCGTTTTCCAAATTTTTATTAAAGGAGTGTTTTCATAGTGGAACAAAAATTTAAATAAACTTGTACCGATTGGCTTGGTGGTTAGTGCGTTGCTTGTTAAACGAAGAGCTGTAGGTTCAAACCTTGGCATTTAATAAGTATTTGTCCGATTATCACATGCCAACCTACGGTTTACCGAAGCTGTTGCAGTGTGTTGTGTATAATTCACACGTTCCCTTATTTTGGTAAAACCTATTAATTCACTGGGTTTATCCATTAAGTGCCTTGCTTAAGAACACAACCGACAGGCAAGCGACCATTTTTGAATCTACAACCCTTGGGCTTAAAGGCGACGCAGTAACTCACCAAACTAATCTGTCGAACGATTTTACGGCGTTCTCCTTTATATATCACGACCACGTCTTGTGTGCACACTGTACCCACATAAACAACGCAAGGGAAAAAACAAAGCTAGACAGTACGACCACAATTGAACAAGTCCATCTCTCACTTACCTATCATTATTGTAGATAGCATGCCCAGTCCGTGAATGGGGATATTGCTGTAACCAAACGCCGCTGTGTATAGCTTAAGTCCGAACAAATCCACGATAAATATGGAATACAATCCATCCAGCCCCCCGGTACTCATGCCCAGCACAACACAACCCCCCATCAATGCATAGTACGAGCGAAGATGGGGCAATACAAGGAAGATTAGGCTCGTACATAGCGTCACTGAAGCCTGAGGAAAGCACCATTTAATGGCCTATCACACATATTTTGTCAATGAATTCAAAGCAATTTAAGTTTCGACAGATTAAACGAGCTAAGATTGTATGACTATAAGATCTGCCGTCCAGAGCAATGTATTCTCTTTTGGGGGATTGATCGGATGACGCGACTGTTTGATCAAAAGGCCTCCCGGGGAAGATTTCCCTTTTTCTAGGACAGGATATTAGTGTATAACTCCGTGAATGGGAATACGCAATGGGCGTTATCACACGGGAAATTATCACACCACCTCGCGCCTACCGTCGGGTTACCGAAGCTATTGCAGTGTGTTGTGTTACGTTCAATTAGTTTTATAAGAAGCCATCATTCCACACGGTTCTTTAACCAAAACTATATTAGTGGCTCTATCACACCACACTGCTATATACATTCTAACTTGACTGCAAGCATGTAATAATCCACTTAATGCGATGTACACCACGGGAACTGAACGTGATAACCCCATTCGAACTTACACAGATGGTGAAGCGTTGTGTCTTCGTAGTTCGATCCATGAATACCCCGTAGATGCACCTTGATACCATCTCCCCACACATTAGCGCGGAGATGAGACTCGACGCCTTCATCTCGTCCAACCCGACTGTAGCAACACGAGTTAGTTGTCAGACAGAATAGCGTGGTAGGCTACCGCCTTGCCTTTCAACAGAAAGGTTGCAGGTTCGAAACTTGTCGCTTGCTAAACGGCCGTGTCTTTGAACAAGGCACTTAACGGACATTGCCTGAACCCAGTAGTATGATGGATTTTATCGAACTTAAAGAAAAGTCTTAATCATACACCACAAACACACTGCAATAGCTCCGGTATCCCAACGATGGCCGCGAGTGATATTGAACGCATAAATATTGGCCGTAACCATACAACTATTCATCCACTATACTTTGGAGCAAGTACTTACTTGATTGTCCATATGGCACGAGATATATCAAACACGAACTTGACGCAATTGCAAAGAATACCCATGAGAAGGCATAGTAGTAGAACCGGGGATCGGTTAAGATATACAACTCCATTCTTTTGCACAACTTTTGAACACGTTTTTTGAAAGTATCCCCGGAAACATCGGAGGACGATTCTGAAGTCCAAATCTTATCATTGTCGTTCTCGCTATTCGGCGACTGGCTCCAGTCCAAACCTTCCACGTCACATCCGGAGTCGTTTTCAGATTCAACGCTGTTTGAGTAACAAGACAATGTTAATCAAAAGGTTCAAAGCATTAAGCCTTAAGTCGGCTCCGACAGATTAGTTTAGTCGGTAATGCGTCGCTTTTCAGCCGAAGGGCTGCAGGTCCGAAATTGGCACCTTGGCAAGGCAAGTAACGGACATTGCATGAACCCAGTGCATTAATGGGTTCTACCTAATTTAAGGAACGGCTCAGTCAAGCACCACTCGATTACCAGGGCTATTGCGGTGTGTTGTGTATGTTTGAGATGTTTTGTTAATTTGGTAGAACCCATTTTTTCACTGTTGGGTTCAGGCATTGTCCGTTAAGTGCCTTGCCCAAGTACACAACCGACGAGTTTTAAGCCCTTACTCAGTCTTTTCGGCCAAACTAAATGTCCGTTAAGTGCAATCCTTTTACAGTTATATAAAAATTAAAATACCTATTATGCCAGTTATAAGAATGGGAATAAACAGCCAGTCACGTAAGACTGGGAATAGAAACCCACTATTATGTCATATTCATACACATTTGTAGCAAGATTCGCCTTCTTGTTGTTGTTAGGGTCGAACGCGCCCGACAACTTGAAATTTTCGAACGATTTGGTTTCCCGGCGGATTCGATTTCGTAGTTCTGGAGGGAAGTCTTCTGAGAGAATTAGCGGTCGCAAGAGGGCGCCAACTGCCGTGATGTGGAAAAATATCCCGCTGATAAGCTGCG
Source organism: Ciona savignyi (assembly GCA_000149265.1). NCBI lineage: Eukaryota > Metazoa > Chordata > Ascidiacea > Phlebobranchia > Cionidae > Ciona > Ciona savignyi. The sequence goes on from CH003424.1 coordinate 366,911, forward strand.
AAATAGTACGGTTGTGTGGCCGAATGGTTAAGGCGACCGATACATATACCGATCACTAAACAAAAACGGTCTAAGTTAAGAGCCCATTATGAGCTCGAAACTTGGCTCGGTGAAAAAAAAGAAAAAAGATAAGCTGCGGAATAAACAGTAAGCTCGTGTGGCTGAATGGATAACGATACTGATAAATATAACAGCTCCTGTACAGAATAGTCCTAGTGGCGAGACCATTATGGGTTCGAAACTTGGCTCGGTTAAAAAAGATGAGCTGCAAAATAAACAGTACGATTGTGTGGTTAAATGATTAACGCGACTGATAAATATAACGACTCCTGTACAGAATAGTCCTAGTGGTGAGACCATCATAGGTTTAAAACATGGCTCGATAAAAATGAAAATTGTAAAAAAGATTAACATATAATTCTATTTGAATAAGGTTATTGCGATAAGGTCTGGTAAGTCCTTTCGATTATTAGTGGTACGTGGAGCGTACAAATAAGATGTAAAACATACCTTAAATTTACAAATCGCGATGTGAATTTTTACGGTTTTTAATGATTTCTTGTTCACAAGCTTTTATTTCTGGGTTTGTTATTAAATGGAATGTTGCTTATGAATTGGTAGCGCCATTTATTCGACTAAACCAGGGGTGGACAAATTCTATCGCGATGGCCAGATGTATACACATGAATACGTGTTGTAATCTAGATCATTTTCAAAACTCGGCATATACGTTTAAGGCGCATTAAAAGGTTAAAGCTACACAATGAAAGTTAAGGAGAGCTTCAAATAGACATACGCGGTATTTTGACGAGAAATTGCGGTAATTTAATCATATGTGAGTTATTACCAGTAAGGCGCCTCTCCAGCTGTAGCTGTCAATCATCAATTGGTAGGCGGGGCAATAAACGAATGCTCCCATTGTAAATCCTCCGCATAACATTTGAGTCGCAAGATTCCGACGGTGGGCAAAGTACCGTGTTATTGCCGTGTAGAGACTGATTACAATCTGCCCCATGCACAAGCCTTGAAACAAAAGGTGTTTTCTAATGAGAAACATAAAGGTGGCATCTCACACACGCTTGTGTTTGTTTATAAATTGAAGATTGAACCTATTGTATGGTCGTGTGGCTGAATGACTGTTTCACGCGACCGATACATTACAGATATTAATATAAAAAAGCGGTCTTGGTGACGAGCCCATCATGGGCTCAAAACTCAGCCAGCTAAAACATGTAAAAGAAAAAACTTTCGCAGCAGCAGGTTAGTTAAAGCGCAGAATATTATTCATGTACTGTTTGCAATATGAAAAAAGGTTGAAAGGTTGTGAGGCAGAATGGTACTCGACCGACACATATACCGATTTCTATGTAAAACAGTCTTTGTGACAAACCTATCATGGTTCATAATTAAGATGGCGTATAACCAATAAATACCTATGCGCGGCAGGATGTGACAAGTGGTACCCTCCCTTATAGTCATTGTTTTTAAACGAGTGTTTTGCTGAGTAACAATGGTGGTGATTTCACAATGTTTGTTTGGTTGAAAGCAACATGTGCTAGGCCGGGCGCTGGTGTTCTTCCATAGCTGTAACATTTTGTTATAGTGGAGCAGTGCTTTTTGAAATAAAGGTGTTGATTGTGCAACTGCTAGCTGTTTTGTTGGGAAAAAGTTGCCGCTGTACAAAGGGATATGGGCTTACAAGTTTCAAGTAAACGTTTGAAGGCTTTAAGGGTTGCAGATCCAAGGTTCAATTTTAAGTTGTGAAATCCAGGACTTTTTATGTCAGGATTGTGAGTCAGCTGGTTTTGTGAGGTCAGTTTGCATTGGAGAGATAGGGAAAATAATTGGTTGAACGCCTCCTTAAATGTGCCGAAAAAAAAACAAGAAAAAACCTTGCTTTTTAACATATGTATACATGGTAATAAGTTTTAAAAATACATGGTAATAAGACCGTTTTACATAAAAATCGGTACTTGAATGGGTTACGTTCGATCAGACAACCATTAAATAATCAATATTTTCAATCGAACTTTTGTGTGTCATACACAACACACTGCAATAGCTTCTGTAAACAAACGGTGGCACGAGATGGTCTGGCAATTACCCATGGTTTTCCCATTCACGAGATATATAATGTTTTTCCCATTCACGCCGATAAACATGAATAGGCTATATATGGACAACAACATTTAAAAACTACAAATGTCTATCTGGCGATTGCTGAGCTAGGCAGTTTATGCAATTATCGACACACACTTAAAAGTCAACGTGCGGGTTTATCAAACAGGTGTTATGACATAACTATGTTGTTTATCAGCACCCCTTACCAGGAATAAACCCAGCTAGAAGTTGCACTTGCCATAAATGCGGGGCAAGCGAGGCACTGGCAGTGCAAATTGTCATGACAATACCTGCAGCCATCGTCACACTTCGAAAGCCAAATTTGTTCAAAATGGTTGCAGCAAATGGACCTGTCAGGATAAAGAATTTTATTATGCAAGTCATAGCTAACATGTCTAACCTCGCGACAAAGTCAACAATCCACTAGTTGTGTTGAATCAATATTTTGCGTTTAAAACATGTCCAATCGAGCCGTGCGTTGATAAGCTGTGCTTTTATATTACAACATATATATAGCATTTTGTATTACACAATTATCATACACGCTCTATATACTGAATAAATGGCATACTTACAAGATATTCCATACCCAGCTTGGAAAGCGCCATTCATCCATGCCACACTGGCGAAGTCAACCTCATATTCACGCATAAGTGACCCGTAAAACACGGAATAACATCTTGAGATCGCAGCGAAGTTAGCACCCGCAATGATAGAACCAAATACGATAACCCACCCCCAACCACCATCTGGTGGGGTTTGGATTTGGTCCAACTGACTTTTTCTCCTGTTGAGCTTTGCCTCAGTCCAAGGCATATTACTTTTTTTATACTGTTCTAAGGTATATTTGTATACTGTTCTTAGGTACACTATAATCACTGTTGAGATAAACACAATAATTCCTTTATACACTAATACACAAACTGGAGCAAATTATGCTTCTAAGCAGCAAAGCAAGACAATACCGCAGCCTGGCGTGGCCTGCAAACATTCGATCCAACTTTAGCCAGCCTTCTGACGCACAATACCACTTAACTTTCTTTGTTTAAAACAATATCTGGCGACGAACTGAGCGCGAGAACTGGCACGCCGCGGAATTCAAGCTACATGTGTTGTGGAGCTGTATCCAATGTTTTTAAGTGTGCTAGCTGACATGGTTTGCTTGTTGGTTCAAAGTCCTTGACAATATGTGTCGATGACAGGCGTTACGCTTCGCAAAACACTAACATAAGCTAATGTTCGACAATTACTATCTAAAACGTTCTACAGTAATAGACTATATTCATACTGATAATTGTTAGTTAAGTAAACATTGGCTAGAAAAGCACAAAGAAAATCAAAACTGGATTAAGTTAGATGTGGTTTGAAATGAACATATTCTAGCTCGCTACAAACTGTCTATGAACAAAGCGTCGCTTTTGAGAATAAAAAAATCAATAAAATAATACGTCGATACACAGCGTGCACTGCATTTTATATGGCGGTTCTAAAATATATTTCAAAACCACTAAAAAGAGTGTTACCCTATGATCATTATGTTACACGATAACTAATAACGGTTATTGAACAAATAATCTACAATATTATGGGTTGTATATATTGTCTTGGCAAATTTAAAGGTTTTTTTAAAGTTTTTATATTTTTACATTTCGAGCGGTTTTTATGTCAATATTTAACCTTGTTAACCTTAAAAAGAATTCAGTACCCTTTAAACATAGAATACATTTTACTAAGTTTATAATATTCTGCGCTATAACTAACCTGCTGCTGCGAATTGAAAAGCCATATTGTTCCTTCGTACAATTCAAACACCTTCTATACATTACTCTTATTTTCAAATCGGTTATATTGCGTTTTTTTAAATAAATTTTATTTTATAATATTTTATCACACTCGGTGAACCTAACCTTGCAGGGAATTTCCTGTTATATATGACCAAACAACGCTTACTGTGATGTCATAAAGGCAAATAGTAAAGCGTAATTAGTTGGTCAAATTGAATCTCTCTCTATTTCTACCACATTTTCGTTATGAAGAAAGCAGTTATAAATGAAGCAAGCTATATTTAGTTATTTATTAACAGACAGGTTCGCTGGACACGTGGCCCAGTTATTTCAGCAGCAGGCCAGTGGTTAAACATGGTTATTAATTACTAGGTCAATGCTCGGTTTATATTGGAATTCTCGCCATGTGTCTGAAACATTATAACGACTGTTTTGGACAGTAATAACACAGTAAGTGTATTTTAGTTGCATAATCTACGAAAAACACACAACCAATCTCATTAGCATATAAGAAATAGTGCACAAAAGCGGGAATATGCAGGTAGAAGCTGTTCGTTATTGATCTTCTTTTGTTTGACCACAAACCCTCTTTTTAAACTGAAAAGCGCTTACTGCAGCAATCTGACCACGTTGTGTTATGAGTTGCCAATAGCTTACGGCTGTGTAAAACAAAATTGATAAATAAAGTCGACATTTGTGATTGATAAGCTTGGTGGGTTAGTACGAAGCCTTTTGATTTGATTGAAACTGGTCGCTAGCTAGTCAGTTGTCTCCTTAGGCAAGGAGGCACTTAACGGACATTGCCTGAACCCAGTGGATTAATGATTTCTACTAAATTAAAGGAACGTGTGAATCATACACAGCACACTGGCAGTGGCACTGCAACAGCTCCGGTTACTCGACGGTGGGCGCGGTGTGATCTGACTATTGCTCGTGTGTTACCGCCCATTGGTTTTCCCATTCACGGAAATAGACACGAATATAATAACCTATACATTCACCGTCAATTATTTTAAATAACCATTTTATTTAGTTACTTGTATTTAAAATATGGGTTAGTGCGACGCCTTTGAAGCGCTATACAGTTTAAAAAGAGAGAATATGTCCCAAAAAGGTTTGTCGTCAAACGAAAGTAGGTAGATATCGAATAGCAGCAATAGCTTCTACCGGATATGTTTTCGTAAAATTTGCCTTTAAACGTTATTATTACCACACTGTTTCAATATTTGTTCAATAAACAACTACCTGTGTACTCACATTTTAATGGTACAATTACTTGGTAATAATTATAGTGTGGGGAACTAATATTTAACCAAGGGGAGAGTTACTGGAACTATTTTTAGGATAAGTGTGTTGTGATGAATTAAAACATTGCTTAAGTTTAATTAAACCAAAACTAACAGCCGATAGCCTTTGTTATAAAACCTATCTATATATATATATATAACTGCTCAAATACCAAGTTTTTGATAATGGTTTAACTTTTTTTAAACTCTGTGATCTATTGAATTCAAATTTTAAAAATCGTTTTTGATTGTACAGTAATCTGTACTTCAAAGGAACGGAAAAGTAATATACAATGGTAAAGACTTTCTAAAGTAACTTATAGTTTTTTGATTGGTTTCAACTGAAATTTGATTTCAAAATGTTTTAGTGGTAAAATGACAAATCTGTTAACTAGTTAACCAACGTACAGTTCTGATACATAGTCCACTGATTTAGTCAATTTCTTTAATACTGGGGCAAAAAATGAATAAACTAAATATAAACCTCTGCAAATACAATTCTTTCAAAAAACAAGCGTTTGTGAAAGTTTATTAACATACAAGTATATGTATACATCAAATAAAATTAGGAACAAAACATCAAACAGGACTTGTATTATAGACTTTACATCGCATGAATAATGGTAATATACAGAGGAAGCATAACAACTGCATTGTAGCGTAATGCATTGCAAATAAAACCAGAGTGTTATAGTTAGGTATTTACCGGTTTTCTGAACACTTGGGGCAGTATATATTGTTTTAAGCTCCCAAATCTTGATATTTATATTATGTTACACTACCATACCAATGCTGATCCAACCGACACCAGAAAATGCAGCCTAAATAATGTGCAAGGATAAAACTAAAACCATTAAAGGGTATAAAATTTACAAGTAAACAAAAACTACGCTATACACCACAGAAACCCTCCGCCCTTTTTTAACATTAACATATTGTGGTAGTTGTGTTCAAAATACTGTCAAATACACATGAACTGCTACTAAGGTTGGTTTACATCAGTATTTGTTAATTCCAAAAAGCCGAACACCATGCAACTGTGGCAACTTTGGCAGCAGGGAAAGCAGCAGAATAATTGTGTTGATGACAAAATGGGTGAATTCATATTTGGAGTAGAAACTGGCAAGAATATACAGCACAATTGGAGTGGTCATGAAGAATTTTCTGGCTGCTGTGAATTGCGTGCCAGAGTCCATCTGTTCCCAATGGGTTGAATATCGATATTTTCCCTGATCCGAGGTTTCAAACGGTGTTCCTTTGATTGTGTGGAGGAATAGATACATTCCAACTCCGTGTACGACATTTGTAAGTGTCCATGCAACTGACGTAGTGAACCAAGGCATACTTAGAAGCACAAGGTGCATAAACGCAGTGAGTAGAGCATAAGTGACCCAAATCCCAGGACTATTCCACACAACTGTGTTAGGATTAGCAACTTGGTTTGTGGTCCCCGTATGCATTTTTAAGTTTTCTTAAACACAAACTTACTACAAACATTCGCTCTCTGCAAGGTATTATACTGTTATTTAATACTAAACATAAAATTACAAGTAGAACCAGAATCATATAAATAGTAATGGCATACAAAAAGTATTCTTTAAGAGAAAAGTAAATGGAAGGAAACACAATAAAATATATATTATGGGGTTATGTTAAATATTTATGGCTGTATTTTCAGCTTTAATTATAGAAACCAATGTATTTTCAGCTTTAACTATAGAAACCAATGTATTTTCAGCTTTAATAATAGAAAACTTTTGTTTATCCCTGTGAATGGAAAAATGCAAGGAGCGTTTACACACAGGCAATCGTCAGATTACCTTGGGCTAACCGTCGGGTTAACAGAGCTATTGTAATGTGTTGTCTATGATTTACATGTTCTTTAAATTTGATAAAAGCCATCATTCCACTTAGTTCAGACAATGTCCGTTAAGAGGTGTGCCCAAGTACACAACTTACTAGCTAGGACACAACTTACTAGCTACCAGTTTCGAACCTGCAATTCTTCGTCTAAAAGGCGATGTACTTAACCATGAAACATTTTTTTCGTGTAGCATTGCCATACTTCTTACTTGATTAGAGAGGTACTAATTCTTTTTAGCGTCCCATTCAAACTTTTAAACAAGTGTATATTGTATAGGTCTTCTTTAAAAGTATTATATAACGTAAAATGTTGATTGCTTCTTTAAAGTTAAACATAAATCAATCAAACTAAAATATTACAGGGAAGGAACAGCGAAAGACATAAAATCTACATAATGTAGCATTACATTATCCAACAAAACTAAAAAAAATTAGCTAATCCGCCATTTTTTCATTTGCCATCTGCCAGCAGATACAATTTTATTTTTGTTTGCAGATAAAACGCATATGACATTCCCGCTACAAGCGACGATCTGTCCCATTTTCATGCCGCTACAAGCGATGAAAAATTGGCGGATCCGGTGAATTTTTGAAGCAACAGGAATTGAATTTAACTAATTTAGGCGTTTCGACAATTTTCAATGATCGCTGCTTGCGGGGTTGGTTGAAAAAAGGTGTTTTCGACAAGTATCTAAATTTGAACGCAAGAAATTTTGCACACAAGAGAAAAATATTCTGTAAATAAAATAAACTCCAAGAAAATTATTAAAGGAATACATATATGTATGTAAAATTGATAGGCTATCCTGATGTGTTGTCAACTACATTCCCACATCCCCGTGAATGGAAAAACGAAGGGGGCGTTACCACGCAGGCAATAGTCAGATTAACTCACGCCCATCGTCGAGTTAATAGTATATTGTAGCATGGTAAAAAGGCTAGGATATTGCAATTGCTATAGTTTGTTGATCAAATTAAATCATTAGGTTCGCACAACTACCGCTAAGTGCCTTACCAACAGTCTAAAGCATGGGGGAGCAACTTCTCCAGTCGGCGGGCTAAATGTGGGAAAATAAAGGCGTTGGTGGGCCGGGTTGTTACTTGAATATTATTTAATATCTTAAATATAGGGTATGTTTACATACAGTATGCGGGCCAGTCAAATCCCTTCACGGCCGTATGTTGCCCTTGTGTGGCATAAAGGCTATTTAACTTTTTTACCGGTCTAAATTTTAAACACATGATGGACTTTTTATATAAAACGGTTTTTATATAAAATTCGGGTATTTGTATCGGTCGTTTTAGCCATGCGGCCACACAACCCTACAGTCTAGGCTAGGCCGACACAACGCACGAGGTCGCAGCTGGTTTAATTAAACAAGTTAAAGTTCGTTTAATCAAAACAATCACTACAATTAATATGCAATAAAAAAATAAAGTGCAAGTTATTTATTTTTTACTTAGTATTAAACAACAACTTTCCATTGGTTCCGCCCACTAGCTTGTTGGATAAGTGCGTTTACCTTTTAGCCGAAGGGTTGCAGATTCGGAACTGATCGATAGCAAATGAGTTATGTCCTTGGGCAAGGTACATAACGGACATCGCCTGAACCCAGTGGAATGATAGGTTCTACTAAATTAAAGGGCCATTTGAATCATACTTAACGCATTGCAAAATTTTCCGTAAACCGATGGTGGGCGCGAGGTAATCTGACGATTTCCCGTATGAGAATGCAACCATGTCTTTTCCCATTCACTGGTTTAAAACGAAAATAGTTTATATCCATTGCATCAAGCCCACCTATGCAACAGTGGTTTTACCGGGCATAAAGACTAGTTGTAATTATTTTCATTTTAATTTGCAAACTTTTATTTCAATCACTCATTAAGTTTTACGGTCACATCTCGCCTTACCTGTATTAATCAATTTGATTATTAATGCGTTTTAATGACGGTCGTGTCGCGGTTTTTTCCTTCTTTCGATTTTTTTAATATAATTTGTTGCGTATTTCACCTTGGAAATGAAAAATAATCAACCGTGGGAAAATTCGTGACGAATGCGGATGCACACGACATGTGAATTTGAAGTTTGAACCGGTTTGTTGTGTATACGTCAATCAGCTGGAGCTGGACTATGTCTGGTATTGTAGAATGTTCGATCGTTTCCGTATTTATACAGCTGTTCATACAGCCAATTCGCAGAATTTTTAAAATACCATGATTGAATGTAACTAAACAACTACATTTGGCAGTAGTCTTTGTCTTTATGTAAATACGCTGCGTTTTTAATGTAAGATCATGAAACCGCCGGTTTTAAAACTTGGAGGTATTTTATGCATTTTTATATTCTGTATAAATTATTGTTTGGCCGAGGATTATTACGAAGTTTTGGGAATTTCAAAAGATGCATCTCTTAAAGAAATTCGAAAAGCATTTAAGAAATTGGCGCTTACAATGCATCCCGATAAAAACCCAGTAAGTTTCAATTGCTTTTAAAATTTAGACAATTTTGGCCTTTTTTATGTAAGTTTTTTTGTTTAAATTATTGCTTTAAAACTTAATATAATTACTTATTGATCAAATACGGTATAAGAAATATTTCCAAGTGTCTTTCTAGATGGCAATTTAGGATAGAATATTTATTTTTATCCCTGTGAATGGGAAAACTTAGTGGGTTACCACACTGGAAATCGTCAGATAACCTCGCGACCACCGTCGGTCTACTGGAGCTATTGCGGTGTGCTGTGTATGATTGAGACATTCCTTTAATTTGGTAGATCCAATTTATCTACTAGGTTCAGGCAATGTCCGTTAAGTGCCTTGCGCAAGGACACAACCGACTAGCTAGCTACTAGTTAGCGAACCTGATAAGATATTGATAGGTATTTCTTAGGATGTAAACCTGTATTGGTAGAGCTGGATAAATGCCACTTTTTAGTTTAACATATTATACGCATAACACTAAAAGGGAGGGAAATTGCTCACTAAAAATATGCAATCTAAGTTTTCCAAAAACTCATCTCCCTTACACTAACCCTATCTTCCTCTTCTTTATTTAAGTGAGAACTTTCTCTCTTACTCCCTCCTCTTCCCCTCCTTTTAAATTTTGCCCCATTAAACTGGGTTAAGTTGATATCTGGAAAGTGCGTTGTTACTTGACACAACTGACTAGCTAAGGGATGGTTTCGATCCCACCTTCTTTCGGCTGACAGTCCAACACACTACCTGTTAGCTAAATTGCCATTCTATTAAATCAGCCTCTATCATTTCAATTTAATTTCATTTATCCAACTTTCAAGTTTCGTAGTAACCCCCCCAAAAATAGTACAAATCAAATTAATAATTTAAGTAATATAATTTTATATATTCAAATTGACACCATAATAATATTTAAATAAGAATTTTAGTCGAGACGGCACTAATAAAACCCTATTTTCCTTCAGCATGATGCTGAAGCACATAATAAGTTTGTGAAAATCAACGGGATATATGAGGTGCTGAAGGATGAGGATTCGAGGAAGAAATACGACAAATATGGGGAGGAGGGATTGAAGGATAAGGGACCTGGAGGGGGAAGATACGAGAGTTACAACTACTACAGGGATGAATTTGGTGGGTGGGATGATCAATTTAAGTATTTTGTGTATATGTACAATTGAATAGTAATTACGTTCTTCATAATATTGAAAAGTATAAACAAAATACTTGTCTATACACACTATAATTATTGTGCATTGAAAGTATTATAGTTTTTTGATCATAACTTTGCTTTAGATTATATATTCACTCTAATTTTTAGATAACCCTATATCCCCAGTCTAGTTGCTAAAGCTATTAGATTGTTAAAAATTAGCTTTAATTTTATGGGAATTAGATTCCACTGGATTAAATGTTTGTAATGAAATTCTGTCGTAATAGCTATAACCTTGTTAGTTTACCAGTAGTGTAAAAATTAATCATATAAAAAAATTAAAAAAATCTGCATGTTGATATGATTGGTACTACCGTGGTCCTGCCATACCAATGAAGTGTTGGTATGGTTATACTGTCTAATTGTCAGTTTAAATCATTATGTTTGAGTTATTTTAACCCAATTTCAGCTTAATTAAGGAGGTGCCTTTAATTACTACAGGATCGGTTGGAGCGCTTGAAACCATTACTCTAAATTTAGCCCTTAAAGCCATCCAAGCGATCCTTTAGTAATTAGTTAGAGGTAACATAGTATTAGAGGTGCAATTTAAAAAGTAAGGATGTATTTTGCACCCATGGCACCCAGAACTTTACGCCTATTACTGTACCACACAGACCAGATAGTTGAAATAAATCATTATGATCACCAGGTATTTACGATGATGATCCTGAGGTCGTAACATTGGATGGAAGTGACTTCGGTTTGTATAGAAACTTCATTATTTTTATTTAACACACCATAGATAGTTTTTCTTTTAAGTTCAATCAATGAATGAGCAAGTATGGAGCTAGGGATATAATGGAATTTGTACTTATTTTTATACCACATTGTAATGGCATTGGGTTCAATATTACTACAATGTAGGGCCTACATTGTAGGCGGAATGGGGAGATTTTCCGATTTCTTTTTACCAACCTTTTACATGTTAGTTAAATATGTTTAAAATAATTAATTTCTTGAAACAGGTGATAGTATTATGCAATGTGTGGGTATATTAAACATTTGTTAATTTATACACAGAACCTGCTTGCTTTTTACATGCGGTGAATTTTACCCCACCATTTATTGGGTGGCATTTAAGTTCTGCTGAATAGCTTGGTGGGTTAGTGCATGACCGTTCAGCCGTGGAGTTACAGGTTTAAAATTCTCCAAAGTCGGCTGTGTCCTTGAAGGCACTTAAATGACGTTGCCTGAACCCAGCGGATTGATAGGTTCTACTAAATTGGAGGAACGTGTCAATTATACACAACATTTAATATACGGCAATAGCTCCAGTAACCCGAATGTGGGTGCGAGGTGATCTGACGATTGCCTGTGTATCAACGCCCACAGTGTTTTACATTCTCAGTAATAAAATAAGAACATCCATATTCATCGGAAATATCCTCCCCATTCACCCCCCGATCCACCACAGATGCAGCAGTGAAATCCGGGGAAGTTTGGTTCGTTAACTTCTACTCCCCACGTTGTTCCCACTGCCATGACCTCGCTCCAACGGTGATTTTACTTTTATATTTTATTCGAAAACTTTTAAGTGTTAGAATTTACAATATAAAAATTGGTAATAAATTTTCATAAACGTTTAAATAATTTTACATTTTACTTATTTCAATAACTTGGGTTTGTTAAAAACGTTTGCTTAAAATGTTTTAAACCAAACCTTAATTTTTAAATTAATATGTATATATATTTAGATATTTTTTTTTTTAAATTTTTTATTAAATATATGAAAAAATGTATAATTCAATAAAAAAAGTTTAACTTGACAATGCCCAAGTAAATATTTTTTTATTTTTATGTTTCAATTTTTATATATGTTATATATTGGCCATATTCATAGATAACATATATTTTATAAAAATAATGACATTTTGTTTCCTAAAAGTGGAGAAATTTTGCGGAAGAGTTCAGTGGAGTTATAAATATTGGAGCCGTCAATTGCCACGACAATAGATGGACGTGCAATCAGAAAGGCATACATAGCTATCCCTCATTAATGTTATTGCTTAAAAATCAACGGGTATGGGGCAGCATGGGTTGTGTGTGCATGAGCTGCATTTTGCTGATTATCAGTTCGAGTGAAAGGACACTTCTAAAATCTTTGGACCGATATTCTAATTTCTTCTTGTTTTTTTGGCATAAAATATTATTTTGCATGCAATAATATCTGAATCAATTCAAGAAACAGCTAATGCATGAATCCAATTTTAGAAATCAAGTTTTGCTTTCAGAGAAAGAACCGTAGGTTAATAACAACCAGGCTCTATCTGCGCTTATTTTTATAACCGTCGGACAGTTGAGATAGAAAATGACAGTGTCAGTTTCTTGAGATGGGAATTCCTGTAAACACAAATTTAAAACTTAAAAAAAAACAGTTTTTGTCAAAGATTTGATAACGAAATGTGAATACGAAAAGTGGAATACAACTAAAATAACCATTAATTTAAAAGAAATATATTTTAGTAGTTCTATAATCTCAATATTGTTATAATATTGAAGGACTATGCAAAAGTAAAATATCAGACTTACAAGTTTACACAAAAATAAAAACTAGAAATTTAGCTTAGATTTATACAGTTTAAGGAATTGTCACTTTTGGATAGTTACAGAATTTGGTACTGAAGGTAAAAGGTCAGGAAGGTTGTTTAAACTGAACTTGAAAAGGACATTTTTTACCAGGTCAAGTTTTGATTCCCTGGCAGGCTTGTCACTAAAACCATTCTTGTATACTAAGACAATCCGTATATGTATGGGCCATGTTACTCAATTGGCCACAAAAACATAGAAAGAAAATACTTCTTTTTCCGATTTAATACTAATTTTTCATGTTTTTTCACCTAGTGGCGAGAATTTGCGAAAGAAATGAACGGAATCGTTAACGTTGCTGCCTTAGAGTGTCGAGGTTGTTATATATTATTTCCATTTTAAATCTAAATTTATACGAGATGGGTTAGATAGGTTCTACTTTTGTGAACAGCATTTAATGATTACAGCTTATGTTGGTTAAAACTTTTATAGGTTTAAACACTACAGAACCCTTACTTTATATGTAAGTTCTGCCAAGTCGACCATAATTTTCATACACATATTCATTCTCTAGGTTAACCTAAGATACCATCAGATTTCACTCATTTGATATTCTATAACCCCCAACCATTACCCCCCACAAATGATACTCCAAATGAGATTAAGGATTCCAGTGTGTCAAAAACTTACAGTTTGCATTGTACCTTTGTGTTAAGTCAAATTGCTGATTTACCACCCATAAATTAATTTTCACTACAAATTGCCCCCACTCATATTAACATTATTAGTCCGACATATGACACTAAAGAAAGGAAACATTGTGTGGTGGGAAATAACATTTAAAACAAAATGACAGTGGTGTTGAATAAATCTACATTCTTCAGTCATCCTGGCTATTAGCATTGAAATCTTGTGGACAATATATTTTTTTACACTGATATAACAATAATGAAAATGGTAAATAAACCTACATTGTGCAGATGTGCAGTATCTTTGTGTGTTGAAATCTTGCTTTTTACTGATATAAGTATTGTTGTTTTTAGGACTGAACTTGATCTTCTGTTTAAAACGAAGGGTCCGATCATTCCCTAACTTATTACTTTACACGAGAAATAGCACCGAGGTACAATTGGTATAGGGAAAAATTCATTTAAAATGAATTTTTAACATTTTGCAGACTTGAGTTAGAATTTTAGCTTATTAGTATAGTAATTCATTTTATTATATTGCAGTCTTAGGTCAAAATATAGCTAAAGTTTTATAATTCATGCAGACTTAGGTTATAATTTTAGGTTAACTCCATCTAAATGTAGTAACCTTGCATGGTTCAGTCTTTTCTGATTTCCACAAAGCTTATAGTAGTAACTGTGGTAGTAGTAGTAGTACTACTACTAAGTAACACCAGTTTTATTTGTAATTGTGTTGTTTTAGTTGTTAATATGTTGAATTTAATTAATAAAGAGAAGTAATTTGTTCAATCAGAATAAACATTGTTATTAGGGAAGTAGTTTGTGATTGGTTGATAACTTGCATGCTTGCTATTATTTCTTTTTGCATGTTAATTTGCATATTCAGCTTTTTTAATATTTTTGCTACTTGCAGTATTGTATAATGTGTATTAATAATTTATACCTGTTTTCTAATTGTTTGCTTAATAATTTTTTTGGTTTAAATAAATTTATTTCAAGATGATCATATAACCATATTTCTCAATAAAAAAGTATCATCTAAAAGATCAATTTTATTTTAAAATTAAACTTTACGTGGAATAAACCTAATTATCCATCCAGCCAATCAAATATATGGGAGACAGGAGCAAGAAAGACTTGACGCGATTTGTGATGGAACATGTTAATGTGGATGTAAGTTGTATTAGGCGTAACTAACGGGTGCCAGGGGGTGCAAATTGTACCCTTTGTTGCAAACCATATACTATTAAGCTACCATAAATTGTGGCAAATTGTGGTAGATTATTAATATTAAATGTAATATATTAAGTTAAAGTTGTGGTAGGCAGAAACCGAGGGTTGACAGGGGTGCAAACTTCATCCTTAGATCAAAAGCATTTCCATTTCTTCATAGTTGCACCAATATATCCCTGGTCATTAGTGTGCACTATCACCTACCTACGAATTTAACATTTAAACTAAAAACATTATAACTATAGCAACATAACAAAGCACTTGTACACCATGTTAAACTAGGTTACCAGATGTGTAATATGAAAACAAATTACTCTTTTTTTTAATTCAACTTTTCTTGTCTAGATATATGGATACGACGCTCATTTTTTTGTGCAATAACTGACAAATAATGGGTTACTTAGTTTTATCCATAATTGTTGAAACACTTCTTAGGCCTTTAACCTGTGTAGTTATAAGATTACATAATGCACATTGTTGGGTGATTGGAACCCTTTTGTGAATTTTTTTTTTCATTTTTCGTATTTGCTATGACTGTTGTTACATTGATTCATTTGAATCCACGGGGTAAAGGCAATGTTCATAAAGTGTCTATGGACACTTTGCAGAAAGTGGTGAGGGTGAAGATCGAACCAAACATCTTCCAATTACAATCATTCTTATCATCTAAACTAGTATTTTTAACCGTTTTTGAGCTTAAGACACTTGTTCAATCAAAATACCTTGCGGGAAATTGTGTAATGATACAGTAAAAGCAAAAAAGTAATACAGGGCAATGTTAAAGCAATAATACATACTGCAACCTTAATTATTATTAGATAATACATACTGCAAACATAATAATTTGCCGATTATGGTCCACAATCGTGCTATCAAGCACATCCCTGGAACTCAATGTTAAAACCTCCAACACTAATATCCTGATATCCCAGACCATCGATTTATGGGACGGAAACCTGGACACGGAGGTATCGAACCACCAGACTCTCCCGTGGGTTGTGTCCTTCTGTGGAGGGGATGCGGAGGCACATGAGGATGAGGATGGGGAGATCATCGGGGATTGCCCGTCCCGCATCACCAGGAGGAAGATGGCTGGATTGCTGGTGAGTCGTGTTGTCTGTTACATGGCTTTCATTCATTCATTAGTATGGGTGGCCCCTGGACCAGGAATCTGGTCAGTGATCTTCGTGTTGTATATTACAGGACTTCCCAAACTTTTAAGCTCGTGGTATCTTTAAATTTATTAAATTTTCATATGTAAATTTTTTTTGGTCAGTCATTTTTCGTTGTACATTACATGGCTTTATTCATTCATTCATTAGTATGGGCAACCCCGGGACCAGGAATCTGGTCAGTAATCTTCGCGTTGTATATTACATGGCTTCATTTATTCATTTATTAGTATGGGCAGGTCCACTGTAGCGCCGGGACCAGGAATTTGGGCCATAATTACAGGGCTTCCCAAACTTTTAAGTTGGTGACATCTTTAAATTTATTAAATTTTTTGCGATCCTTTTTTGCGTTTAAAACAGTGCACGGATGTGACACACAATTGGCTATTCAAACGTCGCAATCCATTGTTTTGATAATGTGATTAATACGTACACTGTGCATTATGTATGCCACACGGCACAATAAGGAAACTTTCATTTCCCGCTGTGTGCTTCTACACTCATTCTCATTTATACAAGATTACCTAACAGTGATATTTACATAGGGTTAAAAAATTAAGTAAGATTTATGTTTTTCACCCAAAATCTAAAATATTACAATAGATAGAGTAGTTTGTGTAAAATGTTTGTACTCTTTCCCCAGTTTGGAAAGCCCTGGTATATTACATGTACATGTAGCCATGAAGTATTTTTGTTTTAATAGTTTTTCCATCAAACTGCCAGGCTATTACTATACCTAAAGGTAGTTTTAGTATGCCAGTGGTCCCCCTTTTTTGTGCCCTACAAATGTGAATGCCTAACTAAATATAATGCTCCATTATATGGAAATCTGGGCCTGAATTATAAATATAATGCTACACCACCTATCTCTTAAGATTGACTTTGGAAGTTTATTAAATTGCTATAGGGCTTTAATTGCTATCGTATGTTAATTACGCTGTTAGCTTTTTAATTTTGTTTGTTAATTTTTAAATAAAAATTGTTTTGTTACAATTTTGATTATAAATTGCATTATTATGTAAGAAGTATGTTTAACAGTTTCCTAAAAAAGGAAATCCTGTCAATGAATAAATATTTTTACCTTTTCTCCTGAATTTTTAAATTATATCCTCCCCAGCGCAATTTAGCCAACGTGGGTTCAGTTGATTGTGGGACTTCCCCCACAATATGCCGCCGTGCTGGGGTGGTGGGTAAAGCCGGGGTTTATTATTTCCCCCTCGGCACGTTCCCCGACCCCAAGAACAGCGATGCAACCCTTATGTTCGAGTCGCTTGATGCGAGGGAAATTCACGCAGAATTCATGAAGTCCATTATGCCTGGTTTGCCCAAAGTATCGTTGAAGAAATTAAAGGTAACGTTATGTCTTCCTTGTGTTGTTCTGGTGGTAACAGTTTTAAAATTTAGCCATGGGCAAATCCGGCCAGCCGGGTCTTTTATTCTGGCCAGCCAGATGTTATTGACATGTTGCAAGACTAAATAGCGATGTCACAACTAAATTATGATGTCAAACCTACATGATGACTTATAATATCACAGCTATATTTGTTTGTCATTTGGCGCAACATTGCTTTTTGGTTTTAACCAGTAATACACCGTGGTTCTCAGTTTAAATCACCAGCGACATACTATGGGATTGGCGGCTCGATCACTGGGGTGGTATTGTCAGTCTAACTGAAATAGTTTTGACCCCTGTTACAAAAAGTGTGCCCATGCCTAATATAGCTCTGAGTTTACATAACGTTACTCTTGAACTAATCTCTACTGTTGTTTTTGATAGGTTAGAATATTCATATTTTATCGCCATAGGGGGTGTTATCACACAAGCAATATTCAGATTACATCGCGCCCACTGTCGAGTTACCGGAGCTATTGCAGTGTGTTGTGTATAATTGAGACATCCCTTCACAATATTAGAACCAATCATTCCACTGGGTTCATGCGATGTCTGTTAATTGCCAAAACACCAACTTCTTTCTCCATCAGTGGCATGGTACTAGTTTGATTTAAAATGTTGGTTATTTCGAATGAATAAGTCTGACTGGTTAGTCTGGGGGTTTAGTGTCACGCCGTTTAACCGAAAGGTTTAAGGTTTTGAACTGGTCGCTATCTAGTCGGTTGTGGTTTTGGGCAAGGCACTTCACGGACATTACCTGAACCCAGCGGAGTAATGGGTTCTACTAAATTGAAGAAACATGTGAATCATACATAACACACTGCAATAGCTCCGGTAAACCAACAGTGGGCACGAGTGCCCATATGTTAATTGTTAACCCGCTTAGTTTTCCCATTCATGGGGATAAACATGAATATCTTATCCTAATATTATCACAGAAGATGATATCAGGTCGTCCAACTCTTGTCTTCTTTCAATTTGATGCTGAAAACGACATCGATTCAAAGGAAACAAGTTTGAAAAAACTTCCAAATCTATTGAAGGAATATGTAAGAATGAGTCACATTTAATTATTCTCTTAGCACTGTTACAAATATATAGGAACCAAAAAGTATAAATTTAGTAGTAAATTTTATATTATGTAGGTAATAAAACTTAATAAATTAAATTGTTTCAATACAAATCAAACAATTAGAAACGCTAAAAACTTTATAAAAACTTGTAAAAAATATCTATTCATAAAACTGATGATATGTGTAGTTTATTATAATATTGGCACTTCACCTAAAACTAGTTGAGCTTGTGTGTGAATTGGTACTTGTGTTTCTCAATGAGACACTTGGTTATCATATATGTTGCCATATACATGTGTGGGTGGGTATATCTGAAATGTGACGATTATTTTTAACAATTTTATGCGATAAGTATACGATATAAGTTTAACATTGTAAGGCGCAATAAATAGGTTAAAAATGTTTAGTCTCACAACTTTTACTTGCAGCATTGGTAGCTTAGTGGTCAAAGTTTGGTGCTGTTAATTAATCGGTCGTGAGTTTGATTCTCTTTATGATTCTTCTTTTTGTGCTTTTCTATTATGTATAGTTCATTGGTACATTGAAATACAGTTAATCCCGTGGTCGTGACTGATCCTCATTTAAGGAGGTGTAGGAACCACAATATGATTTTAACATTAAATTATACAATTTCAAATAATTGAACCATAATGGGAGGCTTCGAAATGTTTTTTTTGTCTCCTTGAAATTTAACCCCCACAATCAATCTCACCACCTAATTCCCACAGGACATAGGAGTTGTAAAAGTGGCTTGCAATGGCACAAAGTGGTGCAAGGACCACTTCCACATCACACAAGACGCCACCATTGTATTCAAAGGGAATGGAATCGATGATTACGAAGTTCACCACGGTATTTGAAGTTTATGTCGTTGCATTTTTGCATCATGCGTGGTAGATGAAAATGGTTTATACATACATTAATTGTAAATATTTTATTGTTTGATTCTATTATTTGATTTAATTCTAATGCGAGATTTTAGGTTAATTGATTTCAGTTGCATTTTTGCGTCACACATGGTAGATGAAAATGGTTTAAACATGACCAAACTTGGAATAAAATAACCTAATGTTACAGTTTAAGGACAATATTGTATTTTAAATCTGTAATTTTTAGAACTTTTGTATTTTAATCAATTGTAAATACTCTATTGTTTGATTCTATCATTTATTACTTATGCGAGATTTCGGTTAAACGATTACAATTTTTTAACTTTAATTTTAAATAGAAATGTACAATTTCAGCCTTTTATACATGATAGACTTAGCAGCATCAATATATTTAATTAGTTAGGTATATACAACCCACTCGAGTAATGGGCCTTCTATGCCCATACTAATGTAATGTAATATACCTCCCACAATCAGCATCTAGTGATTTTTTTCGGAATATTTGCAGACCGATACATCCCAGATCCATGATAGCTATAATAATCGCTATAGTAACATGCTTTCTATGTCACAGTGCCCATACTATTGTATATTCACCCTCCTATGCCCCCAGGCAAGCCAACAACGGCAGAATTGACCTCGTTCGCACAGGAGAGCGCTGGAGCTCGCGTTCTCACTTTGAACTCGGCACATTTCAACGGGAGGTCATTGTTGGAGAACAATCATCTGTGGTTCGTTGATTTCTTTGCCCCGGTGAGTCATCGATGTAGTTGCTTGGTGGGTTTAAATTTAGTACTCAGTGGCTTGGTTGGTTAGTGTGTCGCCTTTTTAAAACTGCACAGTCGCTAGCCAGTCTGTCCTTATGCAAAGCACTTAACGGACATTGCCTGAACCCAGCAGATTAATGGGTTCTACCAAATTAAAGAAATGTGTGAATCATACACAACACACTGCAATAGCTCCGGTAATCCGACGATGTCTGTGAGGTGATCTGACAATTGCCCGTGTGGTAACCCCCTTGATTTTTCCATTCACAAGAATAAACATAAATATCCTATCATGTATGTAGGTATGCACATTATACAACATAATCACAATATTAGTTGTTTATTATACATATGTCCACCCAAAATATTGGGTCTGTATATGCACGAAGGCCTAATTTTCACCTTAAACACAGGTATTTAAAACCCAATTTACCTTGATTTCCTTGCTTATGACATCATAATAGCCATTGTTACCTCAACAGTGGTGTCCTCCGTGCCGAGCTCTGCTTCCTGAACTACGAAAAGCTTCGACGTCATTGGTTGATATTAAGTTCGGAACGGTGGATTGTACTTTGTTCCCCAATGTTTGTCAGCAGGTGGGCGTAGATAAGTCTACGGTAGAAATAAGGATTTTGACAAATACCCGTATGTCACCCCTACATTGTCTCACCCATTGGGATATACGCAACACCCCATAAAAGCCCCTATTTACACCCCATAAAACCCCCTATTTACATTTACACCCCACAAAACCCCCTATTTACATTTACACCCCACAAAACCCCCTATTTACACCCCACAAAACCCCCTATTTACACCCCACAAAACCCCCTATTTACACCCCACAAAACCTCCTATTTGCACCCAATAAAACCCCCATTAAACCCGCTATTCATGTTCCAGTTCAACATCCACTCCTACCCCACCACCATGCTGTTCAACCAATCAGTCGTGACCCAGTACAACGGCCACCATAGCTCACATGGGATACTGGAATTTGTTCAGGTATCTTCTCCTATTTTATGCGACTTTGTAACAAATTACCCTCATTTATGTATTCGTATAGTTTTAAATTTGTTCATTATTTAATATTTTACTGTTGTATAATTGAAACATGTCTTATTTAATTTGCCGACTGAGAAAAATTAAAGGAACGTCTGAAATATACACAACAAACTGCAATAGCTCCGGTAACATTACAGTTGGCGTGAGTTCTGATAATTGTGTGTGTTAAACGTCCCTTTTGTCTTTCCAAAGAATATACTTCTGTACCCTTTCCTGTCTGTAGTCTATGGTTTTTGTACAAATAAATGTAAAGTGTTATGGCTATTTCTTTGTATTTTACACTAAATATATTCTGTACAATTTGACCCACCAAACACAACTAATCACCTTGCATAACAGGACTTGCTGTCCCCCCCATACGAACATCTTTCCGCTGATTCGTTCAAAAGTAAAGTCCAACGTCGCAAGGTTGGTGAGACGTGGGTGGTAGACTTCCATGCTCACTGGTGTGGACCTTGTAAAGCTATGCTTCCTGCATGGAGGCAGATGGCCAAGGTACGTTGTTGGATGTTCATGTTGATCGCATATGTTTTTTATCATACATTCTAAACACCCCCCCCATCCCTTCAGCTTCTAAATGGGGTTGTCATGGTTGGGGCTGTGGATTGTGCTGAACCCTCAAACACAGAGTTCTGCAAGACCCAGGGGGTTAACTCGTACCCGGAAATTCGACTTTACCCGGCGAAAAAGCGCCCTCGATCAAACCCTCTTTACAAAGTCTACAACGAGTGGAACAGACAAGCACTTGCAATGGCTGGATGGGCAATCGAGTATGATTTTTACCCTAATTCTTTTTGTATTTTATATTTTTTTAACGAACTAAATATCAAATCCATGAAGGTCTCGTCACCAACATCGTTTTTATTTTAAAATCGGTCGTTTTAACCAAATTGACCTTCTCTTTTAATGATTTTTTAGTACCAGCTATTGTTCAGAGTACTTAAAAAAGTTGCTGCTAGCTAGTCGGTTGTGTCCTTAGGCAAGACATTAAACGGACATTGCCTGAGCCCAGTGAAATGATGGGTTCTACTAAATTTGAAAGAATGTCTCAATCATACACAACATACTGTAATATTTTCGGCAACTGGACTATAATCGAGGTATCTTCAACGGTGACCCTAGATTAATTTATTACGATGGATTTTTACACCCACGAATACCCAAATGACACATCCACCACCCATCCCCCCCCATACTAATCCAACCCACTCAGATCAATGGACCACGATGTGAAAGACATGGGGTTGGAAGACTTCGATCATGGAAAACTAAAAGACGAAAGTGCGTGGTTATTAGATTTCTATGCCCCGTGGTGCGGCCCATGTATGGCGTTCTCTCCCAAGTTCATCCTCACCTCCTTGGTAAGTTCCAATCAATAATGATCAATAGGCTATGCAGCATTATTAAATTTTTATATTGTCACGTATTGTTTTTGTCCATTTATTTGAGAAATCTTTCGTTAATAACCCAAAAAGGAAGCATGATAGATAATATAATAATGCTTTCAGTTTTCAGCTTTGTTTTATTATTATGGGGACAAGTATTGTTTTTTTTACATTTTTTTCGAGAAATCTTTTGTTAATAACTTAAAAAGGAAGAATAATAATATAATAATGCTTTCAGTTTTCAGCGTTATTATTTTGTTATGCTTCCTTTTTTGTAAAAAACTGACACATGTTTTTGACTGTTTTATTTTATCAAATGCTTAGACTAGGGTGTATTGTCCGTTCGAATTATATAATCCACTAGGTTCAAGCAATATCTGCTAAGTGTATTGCTCAAGGACACAACCGTCTAGCTGTGGGGCTGGTTTTGATACTGCCATCTATTATTAACTAATGTTTCCAGTATAACCTAATAGCTTATGTGTTGCCTTTTAGCTAAAGTGTTAAAGGTTAAATACTGGTTGCTATCTGTGTTAAAATAACGTCTCAATCATAGACAACACACTGTAATAGCTCCGGTAACCTGACGGTGGGCACGAGGTGATCTGACGATTGCCCGTGTGTTAACCCCCTTTTGTTTCCCATTTTCGGTGATAAACATGAATATCCTATCCCTATCAATTCAACGTTGGCGTGTTATGATGTGTTAGGATATAAAGTTGTTATTGATGTTCGAAACACCATCTCCCCCCCACAGAGATTCAAGGGCAGAGTGAGGTTTGGAAAGGTGAACTGCCAACAATACCCGTCCATATGTAGCCAATCAGGTATCACCGCGTACCCTAGTGTTCGCTTCTATCATCCAATCAGATCGAACGAACAAAGGGGGCGGATCCTTCCGATTGGCTCGCAGGTTCGTCATAATGGGGTCTGTTGTCAAACAATCAACCCATTGTTGTAAGGTTTAAATACTCGGCAAATATTACCTGCTTTCTTTAAAATATAAAATACCCACAATCTGGTTCAGTCAACTTCAGTGTGTTACTTACTTAACATTTAAGCGATTTATTTAAAACTATGGGATGGTGGCAAAGGAGTGGTAACATATATACCAGCAAATAAGTGGATATACTAATAGTACCTGAGCTATTACAATGTGTTACATATGAAGTTATCTTGTTTTTTGTGTGGCTTTTTTAAAATGCAGCACTTTAAAAAAAATTTTCAAACCCTTTGAGTTTCGATCTATATCTGGTAAGTTTCCATGTATTATCCCACGATAGTAGAAGCCGGTAGGTTTCGAATGCACACCCTTCCGTGCTCTGACGAAATACTTTCCAGAATGAGATATTTTGACTTGTTTTTAAGATGTTAAATTCAAACTTCTAATATTATTCTACGTTCCCAACAGGATCCAGATGAAATAACCGATCAGGTCGAAGGGTTTATAAAACCTTACGTTGATTTAATTCAATCTCAGAATGAGACATCTCAAAAGTCGACTAAAAAGGTAAAAATATTGCCTTTCCTTCAGTAATTTAATAAATTTGGTAAAAATTTTGTTTTTAAATTCCTTGAAAAATAGTTCAAGAACTTGGTAAACTGGTATACTAATTTCTGTTTTATCAAAACATTTGATCTTAACCTTAATACCTTAAATATAATCGTTAAACAATATTTTACTTAGGACTTATTTGTTTAAACATAAGACTAGTTTTTGTGGTTTTAGCTGTAACAAGCAGGTAAAGGTAAAAAAGGCAATGGGGAAATAGGGGAAACTAAAATGAAGATTCCAGGGTTATGGTTGGGGTTGGAGTAAGGGTTGAGATTATTATTTTAGGGCAGGATTATAATTAGTTCCCATAGTCTAAGCTAGTTTTTCTCAAATGGTGGGCCGCAAGGGTTAGCTAGGTGCGCCACACTTGCATTTTGTAAATTTATGCCAAAAGGTGCATAGATTATAAACTACTAAATGGTTAGTGTCTAGTTCGTTTTTTTCCATTGTAACGTTTTGAGTATTTAGCATATTGTTTTGACTTCCCATGCAAGGTGCACCCGTTCGCGTTTGTAATTGGTCTTGGCTACGCCACGAGGTCAAAAAGATTGATAAAACAGTTTCCCACCTTCCCCCTTTCCTTTATTAAGTGTTGCTCTGTACAAACTTAGAATTTATTCTATAAACTGAAACGATATTCTCTATGACAGGATGAATTATAACACAAGTGGAACCGAATATTTAGTCGAAGCTGTAGAACCTTTGCACAGTGAAGCTGAAGCGGCAGTTATTACACAACAAGTTTCATTGTTTACTACTTA
The DNA here is from genome assembly GCA_000149265.1 of Ciona savignyi. Classification (NCBI taxonomy): domain Eukaryota; kingdom Metazoa; phylum Chordata; class Ascidiacea; order Phlebobranchia; family Cionidae; genus Ciona; species Ciona savignyi. Next base: position 392,165 of record CH003424.1, read on the forward strand.
TGACGTATATTAGTGACTTTGTGTTGACCAAATGCCTTTTTTGTAACAATGAACTTTGTATATTATTTATGACGTCATCAAGTGCACATTATAGTACGTAATAATTTAACTAGATTAAAGGCCGTGAGTTACCAAGGCTCTAATAGGGCTTTGTGCATTATATTGCGTTATTTGTTACACTACTAGTTCTTACACTGAGTTAAAATGTACACCATTTAACTATTGAGTAATAAACAAGCGAATTGGATTGAAAAATCAGCTTTTAAGTTGCTTTATTTGTTCGTTTGAAAACAAACCTTCAAAGTATGCGCACTATATTATAACTCAAAAGACGGAAAAAGACAAAACATCAGTTATTTAGATCTGAAAATATTAAATTTAGACGTTGTAAAAAATATAGGTGATCTTTCGTAAAACTGCCCCCAAAATCAAGATAAATGAGAACATTTGGTTAGGACCATATTCAAATCAAGAAGAGCCGCTATAATAATCGTTAAGTAAAGATAACCTTGCAGTAGTGAGTCGACTGTCGGGGAAGCTTGTGTTTATTATTACAATATTATTGTTTGTTATATGATATAAAAATAATTGTAAAAGTATGAATATACACTTTGTATATAATTGGTTACGTTAAAATTTAATTTAAACCTTTTTTTAACTCTACACCGTGTTAATTACGTGAATTAAAAATACAGTGCAGCTTTTCGGGCCAGATATATAATACAAGAAAAATCAAAAAATTAGTTAAATCTCTATAGAAATGCACAGTGAGTTTATACTGCAGTTATTACACAACAAGTTCGATTGTTATTAGTTGTGACGTGTTTTGTAACTTTGCGTTGACACAAAACCTTTTTTCGTAACAATGTAAGTTGTTTATTATTTATTTATTATTTTACTTGTTCCAGTATTATAACGGGATATAAAGTGGGTATTTACTTGAAATAAATACATCGATTTATAAATGCAAGGCCCTGCTCATAAGACTTTAATGTGTGCGAAACGGTATACTAAAATGTTCGTAGATGTTTCAAATATACATTGCAACAACGGTATGATATATTAACAGTTGTATAATTTAATCGTGCATTTTTATAATCGTTGTCTTTATAGGTGATGTGCGTTAAATATAGTTGGTGTTAAAGTAAATGTTTCTAACTTTAGTAACGTTAACTTCTTAGTTAATTAGCATGCGTATTAATTACGACTTCATGTCAAGTTAGTGTTTATGATTGGAACACTGTGTGTTTTGTTTATGACTAGTCACTAGTGCGTACTTACTGTATATAAACAAGTTTAGTAGAAAATGGTTAAACCACGTGTGGTATGTCAACTTACTACTTGAATTTGTTTCAGTTGCTTTAATCATTTATACATCACGCGTCACAATATAAATTACGAGAAATCTAGTAGTATGTTTTCATACAAAATGCAAGGAAACCAACGACAAATAAATTCGAAGAAATGAATGTACAGTTAATATGTTCAACGGCTTCTCCAATGCTCTTTCAACAATGTTGTTATGAGTGTATACAATTAAATATAAGCGAATTTAATTCCGCGTTTTTTAACTCACGGGAATAAAACATGAATACTAAATAAAAATATTAGGATGGTATAAAGCGAGGGATATTTATGACCGGCTGCGAAAAAAAGTTATAACAATCTGGTATATCAGAATTGTCGTCGACGGTTCTGTACATGCGCAGTTTACAGCGGTATAACTACATAAGCATCTGCTGTATTCGTTATTTGTTTAGTATTCTGATATTTCCAAGGTCCCAGGATAGGCTATAACATTGCGGGTTCAATACGTGTCGCCACGTTTATCGAACGAAGATAAAGATTGCAGATTGCAGCATCTTTGTACTAGCACTCCACCCGGTCCCAGGTTCATTGGAATCAGTGTATAACCCTCCGAAGTCCCCGCACAATCCCTTTCGAGAGGTTGTCTTGTAGGAACCGATGCAAACATTGCCGGGTCTCTGAAAGTCGGGGTTCACCTTGACTCCGAGGCAAAGTGCGAATGAGTTCTGCTCCGGATCCACCATACGAAACTGGGAAAGAACATAGGTTATTAAAACCTCCAAAATAGCCACCAAGCTACAGGTAACCAGCCTTAAGAGTTTTTCTTAAGCATGTTTTTTTTCAGGCTAAGTTTCGATCCAATGACGGGCTCGTCTCTAAGACCGTTTTATATAGTTGGTATATGTATCGGTCGGGTTAACCATTCGGCCACACGTCCGTACTTCTCCGGTTCCACACACACTTGCCCGAAGTCAATCATGAGTTGGTTCTATTGAACTCGTGCGCTCACCAGCAAACTTATTATACACAAACCAATTGAGCGACAGATTATTAAAGCGAATGTAGAAATCAGGGTGATAGAAAGCTAACATTAGGATAGTCATAATGTATATACAACAGAGGTGTATTTAACCATATTTATACATTCACTTAAACTATACTCCAACATAATTATATCAGCGTGAAAGAGAAGCCATTGTACTAACCTGTATGTAACCGGGAAATATGTAGTTTCTTGTGTTTGGTCCGTACAGCTCAAGAACATCGTTTGTTCCACCTTTTGCAAATGTGACGGGATAAGCGGGACCTACGTCATTAGGCCAAGAGAATTTCCGATAGTCTAACGGAAAATGATCTCGAAAGAAATGATATAAGTTTCCTCCAAAGTTAGCCAGAAACCCGCTTGTGGTGTAGTATTTTAAGTACGCCGAAGATCTGTAATCATTTAGCCGTGTTCCATAAGGTAGATGCCAAATCATCACATTTGTTGCATTTCGGATGCCTGAATACATCCTTGACTTAAAGTCAGAAGAAGCGGCAAAGTTGACATTGCGGTTCACACTATTAGCTTTCCCCCACAAACTCCTTTTCCCACTTTCTGCGAGATTCGTCCAGGTGTCCTGTGTAGCATTACAATGCACCTGATAATAACGATCATTTGTTATTTATTCCACATACGCCAGGTGAATGAACAACGGTTATACTACGCACGTTAATAATAAAAACGGCAGAATAAAATACAAAACAACTGCACACAGTAGTTTAATATAGGACATTGTTATAATGGATGATAATATATAACTAGTGTAAGGTTTTTTTTTATTTTTTTTTCTACCGAGCCAAGGTTCGAATCCATGTTGGGATCGTCACAAGCCCCGTTTTTCAAATAGTAGTCGGTATATGCATCGGTCGTCTTAACCAATCGGCCACAAGACCGTACTAACTACTAGTGTGACGTTTTTTTTGTTTTTTTTACCGAGCCAAGTTTCGAAACCATGGTGGGCTCGTCCCGAGGACCGTTTTTTGTATAAAAGTAGGTATATGTATCGGTCGCGTTAACCACAGTCGTACACTAATGTGACGTTACTTCACCTTATAGTTTGGATCGACGACCGAACCAACTAGTGTCCATCCGCCCCCATCTGTTGTCATATCGCAGTAGAGATTGTTTCTTCCGTCGTCTTGTCGGTGAATCCCATCCTGCACCGATGGAGACTCACGCTTTAGAGTGAGACAGGATTTCGTGGTTTTTGGAGTACCTGGGTAATAAATTAATCATCAACGTTTTAACATGTGGTTAAACGCCCCTTGCGTCCCCCAAAGATTGTAAGTTTACATATCCATCCTTACTTGGCAATTCTGTTTCTTTATTGTTGGAACACACAGTCCACGGAGGCTCGTTGCTTCGTATCTCTACAGCTGCAAGTGTGAACGAAGGGTTAGAGCGACCGCAACATACTACACCTTAACAACACAAGATCAAATACGATATGTTTTAAACTTGACCGGATAAAATAAATATTTTGCTAAATACTTGTGATTATGATTTTTTAAGCATAAAATTCTAAACACTTTTGAATAAACTATAATAAACTTACCTTGGAAAAGCAAAATAAACGCAAGCGCAACCCTCATCTTGAGTGTTATACCAACTGATATGTTAAATGCAATGAATAGCTTATGCATCTATGCATTTCCTCCAAAATTCTCCAAATAACCCTCGCATTAATTCTAACAATTATCGCGACATCGTGTTATTATCGATACAAGAACAAACAACGTCATAAACCTCAAAATACTTCACCGAACGTGGATGGATGACCATAGATGTAATTATTACCATTACCGAGGTGAGCACATGCTATTTACCCTGTTTTAAACGGCCTGGGTTTCGAACCATTGATGTATCGTCCCTAATCCTTAATCTGTGTAACAGTGTAATTCCTCTGTTGTGCCTCTAATTATTAGCATGCGCCTTGCTTTCTTTTTAGCGTGAACCAATTAGTGTTATCACGTGTTTGCGCCTTTGCATCATACGGACGTGTGTTAACTGCATAGCTTTTGGAGAGTTGTCATTGGAACGTACTAGTAAATGGTCGTATCCTGCTGAGTTGTTTCTGCGGGTTTATACAAAGTTGGGCGTAAACTACAGGTCTTATCCGCGAACTCTAGAATTGTTACATCTATACAGAATTGGTATAGGCATGGGGCGCCTTTACAATTTACTTACACAACCCCTTGCCGTTTTACATTGGTTCCCACTTGCGTCAAAACGATAGTGTGAGTATCATTGCTTACTAAGTTATTTACGTTTGCACAAAACAACGAAATCAGCAAAATTTTGAAAAATCAAGTGAGTCATAACCTGAATAAACACTTGAATAATTGCCAACGCTAAACCGGAGCTTATCATCGTATTTCTGTAGTTTAATTAAGTGGTTGAAATTGACATCTAAAATATTAAACAGGATAGGTTAAGAGAAATTACAAGTAGCGTAGGATACTACTGTTTATGTCCGGGGGTTAAGACATAAAAATAGTGATGGACGTTTTACATCAATAAACATAAAAACGGTTTAGGGTCGTGTGGCAGAATGGTTAACGCGACCAATACATATACAACACGAAAACATAAAAACTATAAGAACCACAAAAACGACAAATTCGTCATTTATATTTCATTGGCGGAATGGTTGCGGTAATTGCGTTTGAAATTCCGGAAATATAAAGAATTTTCACACGCGATAACTCAGGCAATCCATCAATCTTAATATCCATAGTTGGGAAGCCAATTTAAGCTTTATATTTACACCAGAACATTCACAAGTATATACAAAGGTTAAATATCGATTTGCGTCCAGTAACTTGTGGCCAAATTCGCCTGAACCGAAATATTCTTATACTCGACACCATCATCTACAACACAACATTGTAGATTAACGCAGATTGGTTTGTTGGAACTCCGACAACCGGGAGAATCCGGGTGTGACGTCGCTCAATTAAAGCTGCATATTGTTTGGGGAACCGGTTGATGACGTCACTGCTGACGTAGTAAATTGCGACGGCTTTATTGCAGAACACGAACACACGGTGGCGCACATTCGAGAGAGCGTTCGCTTTGTCTCTTTCCTCATTTTGCTGAAAGAAACGGGGTGAATGTCAATTTTATTCATAAATCTATTAGTTTAATCCATTTTTAGTAATTACTCTATTTCTAAACCCACTTTTATTGATTAAACTATGTTTCAACCATGTTTATTCATTAATGTATATTTAAAACAATTGTGTGTAAGGCTGCCTTCGCCACCTGGCTATCTCACTTATTAATGAGAGTTAGAAACCAGGTAGACAGTAGCAGGAAAAAATCTGGCATGGGTGGGATTCGAACCCACATTTAATTAGTGCTGTTTTTAAAATACGTTATTTCATTAAGGAATCGGCTGATAAGGTTATCAAGCCGTTTACTTTTAACAATAAAACGATCAAAATAAACGTTACTAAAACGACAGACGGGCGGAAAGAAAAGCAACCACACGAAGTAAGAGGTTACTGGTATATGTGGTTTATTTAACGCAGTTGTACGAACGGTTAGGTGATAAATTTGGTGAATTAAAACAGAAAGGGGCTTTCACAAGGCAGATTACGTCGTCAGTACATAAGACTAATTCGATTCCGATTTTTATATAAAATAGTCTTAGTAACTAGCCCATCATGGGGTAGTCAGTTATCTTTGTAAAATAAATAGAAGCAAAATGATTGTCATGTCGGATTACCGGGACTTTGGCGATGTGTCGTGTAATTTCGACACTTACAACCTCATACCCTACCTTGATGCTAGGTTGTAGAAGACCGGGTTCAAACACTCGCTTAATCTCAAACAGAAATATTCGATGGAGCCGAACCACCAATCCACTACTCTCTGCTGGTTCGTGACAGCTACCACATTCACCGTCCAGTAATGAAAAACTAAAACAAAAATGATTTCGAGATCAAGATAATAGTGCCAATTTCGGAATTGGATTATCGTAAAACCAATATTTTACTATTTTTTAATCCTTTGGCGTTACGTTATCGGTAGGCGTTCAAATAGAGGTGACGAGGAGATTTTTTTTATTTTTAGCGAATGTGTTACCGACTAACACCATAAAAAAACGGATATTGCAAAGGGTCCAATGGTCCTGGGTTTATACCAAGGCAGAAAAACAAGAACAAATACAAAATGTTCGACAGGTTAGTCTGGTGGTTTAGTTCTTCGCCTTGTGGCCGAAGGGTTGCGGGTTTGTAACTGGTCGCTACCTAGTGTGTTGTGTCCTTCGGCAAGGTCCTTAACGGACATTGCCTGAACCCAAAATTGAAAGGATATTTTAATCATACACAACGCAGTACGACAGCTCCGGTAACCCGACCGTGGGCGCGACGTAATCTGACGATTGACTGTGTGTTAACGGCCCTTGCGTGTTCCCATTCGCGGAGATAAACATATCCTGTCCTAACATTTTAACGGTTGGGTGGCCGAATAGTTAACGCGACCAATACATATACCGACTAATATATAAAAACGCTCTAAGGGACGAGCCTATTATCAGTTCACCACTTAGCCTGAAAAAATAGTTATTATAATTAAAAAACCAGTAAATAATTAAAAGGATTGAAACCACCGCTACCTGCATGTGGAACGTATCCAACAAGAAAGGAGCCGACAATCAGTCCAAGTTGTAACATTATCTGATGTTCCTTCCGACGTCTCTTCGTCTCTACAGTTAATTCTCCGTCGTTTGCCTTGCCTGTGCGGAAGTATTATTGGGTGCTGTTTTATTTTATTGTTTATTTGTGATTTTTACAACTTTCCACATTTTTTCTACAAATAGTTTGGGTGTAAAATTTGTTCAGTGTTAAAGGACGTTTTAAACTGTGTTTACAGGTCTAGTATTTTTTTTATTTAGTTGTGTTACTTACAAATGCGAAATTCGAAACACATAACGGTTTTTTAAATAAAGAAAGTCAAAAAAACTGCAAAACTACAGTTGTCACGGAAAGTTATGGTTATACTTTGCAAATATAAAACACGCAGCAAAAAAAAAAACATTTAAAATCTCCATGAAAATTACAAAATAAGTATAACCTTAAGTTTGTAATAACTTACTAATCATTCTTTCTCTCATTTTTCTCATCTGGATAATCTTGACGATGATTCCGACGGAAAGTACAATCACCAGGAATATCGGAACGAAGAACAGAAGAGAATAACCAAGTTGAGTATACAGCTTGAACTGAGAAAGCCTGTTTGGGTTGGAAAATGATTTTAGTTTTTTCTTTAATAATACGGTATGCATAATGTACACATTTAATTGTGAAATTGGGGAGAGCTGCGTGGTAGACAGTAGTTGAAACTTATTTTTTCGAAACAATTATCAAGTTTTAAGTAGACTTTTAAGTTTGTAGTCGAAAAAATGCAGAATTTGATTTCTTGTATTCGAATTAACTACGCAAATCAAGTTTTAAGTCGAAACAAAATAAATCAATTTTAAAATTTTATCTCTCCCCGCTCGAAGTTACAAGGCGAGATTGCTGATTTTATCGCATGTTTTTAACCACTGTTGAGTTGTGTGGTCGATGCGATTTAAATGAATCAAACCCTGCACAACTCGAAAACACGCGTGTTGAACTAATGTTGCACTTGAACAGGTACCATGTTTGAGCATGAAACGCTTTGCACGAACTTTTAGTTGACTATTTTGATCAGTGCATTGACATAGTGCAACAGAAAAAGTCACCCCCAACGTAGTGTTGATTAGGTCAACTGCAGTTTGCGTGGCAATCACAGCGCTCGTTCGGACGAATGGGCTATAAATACCCCTCAATATTCGTCATGCGCACTTTGCAAATGTCAAGACCTTATTGAACGCAACCTACCATTGGAAGTTTAGTGTGCAGGAGGGCCACTTGGCGTTGGGGAGGCTGCTGCTTCGATCCCTCTTGCTTGCCCCGAACCATAGGACGAACGGGAGAAACCCAACAAGGAAAGTCACGACATAAATAATCAAAATGGTAATCTGTGACAAAATAATTGGTAAACAAATACGTTTGCAGTGTTGCACAAAATCTAAGTGTTTTGCTACTAAAAATCCTTTTAGAAAGGAAGAAGAGGTTAACAAAACATGTCAAGAACCACCGGGAATCCACTAAAATGGTCGGGAAACACTGGAAATGTACCAAAAAGGCCGTGAATCACTGAATACATATTTCATGTCCTATTTAACCTTTTTAAATATTTACAGAAATTTGAGAAATCGGTGAAATTAAAATGCCGCAAAACCATTTCTCTTACCTTGGCGTGAATAGCTTTGATTGCGTTGAATCGGTGTGGCCACTGGACTGACACGAAACGAAGAAGAGCGAAACAAAGGATATGTGTCGAAGTGACGCAAGATGTCCATAAATCCAATCCCCAGAACATCTAAACGGCATCGTGACGTAATTTCAAATTGTGTGATTTGATATTATGACGTAACATCTATAAATATACTACTATGAATGTTTTTGCATGGGCATATACATAGTAGCAATAGGTACTGGATACCACTTTGCATCAATTCTGTGGGATCACAAGTACTAATTGACACAACAAATAACAAATCGCTTAACTAGGACTACCAGTATTCATACTGTGGTTTTACTGGTTACTTCTAATATTCCAATCCGACCGGTTTTCGTAGCCGCAAGTTGACTGGTTCGAAACCAGTTAGATGTGTTTTAGGCAAGGTACTTTCCAGAAGTAAAAAAAACAGTAAATTAATGGGTTAATCATGATTTTTAGCAATGTATGAATCATATACAACACACCGCAATAAATTATATGTACGACGGATTATAACGCCCACTGCGTTTTCACATCCACGCGATTAAGCATGATCCACGCGGTTAAACATACGTATTTTAAACACAATGTCATTTCGTTATTTATTGGAGAATGATTCACATCAGAATAAATCATATCAACAATCACTTTTCATAAATACCATTAAGTTTAAATCATCACACAACGTAATTGTAGTTAAAGTGCAAAGACGTGGACGAAATTATATGATCGGGCTTCCCATACTTAAGTAACCATACCTTGCACATGAAGTCTGAAGCTGCCCAATATTCAAAGCCCCACGTGCGCCGGTATAGAAATAGTGGGCTTATCAGGGCTGAAACAAGATCACTAACACATAGACTCATAATGAAGTAATTGAACATGGACCTGAAACACAACTTTTATTAGGATGGGTTTGTTATGTTTTATAGAACGGTCTAGGGTTCGAACCCATGTTGGGCTCGTTAATAAGATCGGTTTTCTATTGGAGACGATATATGAATTGGTCGAGTAAAGCAAGGAAAGGCCACCATACGTGCAATTGTCAGATTACCTCGTACTCTCTGTCGGATTACCGAAAATATTGCAATGTGTTGTATGATTGAGGTCTTTCTTTAATTTTACTATAACCCATAATAAGTCCAATAAGATGGCGCAATGTGCATGTCTGGGTTTTTACGTTCGGAAATGTTGAGATAATTGGACACAAGGGAGTCCTGGTTAATGTATGCATTTCAAAATCAAATCTCCACCCACGGGCGCTATAACTTATAAGCAACCCACGTTATAATGGCGAAGCATGTACGGTCATGTAGCCGAATGGTTAACGCGACTACACATACACCAATTACTGTATATAAAAAGCGGTCTTGGGGACGAGCCCATCATCGATTCGAAAAGCCCGATAAAAAAATAGCGAAGCATTTCTTTACTTGATTAGATATATAAACTGATATTGCTGAAAACACAACTTTAACAAACATACTCCAACTAAACGCCTCGTCAAGACACATAGCTTACATCTAACACCACATACATCTTAAACTTGCATAATATAGGGCGCTAAAGATTAAGATGAAACAAGATTTTAACAGGCTTCAGAAATATTAAATGATTGTCGCCGAAAAATGTTAATAGGATTAGAAGTAGCTTACTTTAGCTTGGGGGAGTTGTAAATCACGAATATCGTCAGAATATTGGCGAGTGCTCCAAACAGGGAAAGTGGGATGATGATTAACGCTGACAGAATCACCCCCGCATCGGTGAAAGGGGGGATGTAGACACTGTAAATAGGAATATAAGGTTTAGTTTAGTTTCATTATTTTTTTGCCAAGGTACTAAATAATGGCAAATGAAACAAATCACGGCACAGTAACAGGAAAATACGGCAAAACTAACAGTAGTTAAAATACGTTGGTCTGGCCCGTTGGTCTAGCGGTTAAGTGCGTCGCCTTTCTTGCAGGTGCGAAACTGGTCGCTAGCTAGTCGGTTGTGTCCTTGGGCAAGGCATTTTACGGACATTGCCTGAACCTAGCGGATTAATGGGTTCTAACAAATTGAAGGAACGTGTCTATCATATACAACACACTGCAATAGCTCCGGTAACCCGACGGAGGGCGCGAGGTGATCTAACGATTGCCCGTGTGTTAACCCCCTTGGTTTTCCCATTCCCGGGGATAAACATGAATACTCTATTCTATCCTACGTTATTAAAAAAGAATATAATTAAATATAGCGGACACGGCCACCAAGTCTTGTCGAAAAATAATAATGTGAACTTGTCTATTGTCAATGGTATTAAGTGTGTTTAGGATATTAATTGTCCATTATGACGACCTAGCCCCCAAATCCTGCACAGAAAACGTATATTTCGGGGAATGATAATCAAAGATATTGAAGGTATTGAAATTGAGCATCCTACCATGTGTTACGTTTTTTTATTGGGCCAAATATCGAACTCATTATAGATTCGTCACCAATAGTGTGTTTTTAAAAGATGATGAATCGTTGGTTGTGGTAGAAACCATTCGGTCATACAACTAACTGTTCCGGCGGTGTATCATCTTAAAGACATTACATCACAAATATGATTAAACCACCTATCAGGATTGGTACTCGTGTCTAAAACCAATTTATTGTACACTGAGAACCAGTCAGATTGACACGGCATATCCAACCATCAATATCGGATATTATTTTCCTTTTCGGATATCCTTTATGCACAATCACACGCCATTGCGAATTCCTATTTTCTCGGGAATCTGATATAGTTTCCACGTTTCAAACCCACCGTTTATAAACAAGTAAACATTTTCAGTATATTATCAACTCTGCCGTGGGCTACTTAATACAGACTTATACAAAAAGCAAAATGTTTTAACTCAAAATAGTTCATATATAATAATCTTGCGTACTGTGCTAAATCCCTAGTTTAAAACGTTTACTCTCCCGATCCATACTGTTACAAAGATCACGACGAGAAACTTACAAATCGCTTGCATTCGTAGTCAAGTTCATATTGCTTGAAGTATTTCTCTTTGCTTAGTTATTTAGTCAATCTATAACCTAATAATTAAAATTTATTTGTTATTCAGTAGTAATACTATTTTAGCGTAGTTTATTTCAAGCTTCTATCTAAAGAAAGGCTACCTACACAATCTCTAAATCTAAACGTTATAATCTTCAGTTTTTTTGGCAATTAAAAGTATTAAAATCGTCTGTATCAAAAATGTACGAAAAATATAAACTAAACCAGCCACTATCTCAATTGAGATTGACTGTGCATGAAATGTAACGAAATTTCTATCGGTCTTCCTCAAAAAAACGCAGACAAATTGCTTCCTGGTTCAATCCAATATCAAAATAACGTCAATTGTTTGTGCTCTATTACTCACAATACAAAACAATGCTCCTTTAATTGACAATACAAACTCCTATGTCGTAACTATTCATAAATATAGTTAATGTTGTTTATAGCATCATAAACAGACATTGTTTATTATTTGCTCGTATTTACACTGCATTCCATTTTAAGAAATGAGATGTATGACCCAGTTTATAATTCAAAACGCCCATGCGACTGACGCTTTAATCAAGTCACGAAAAGAAGTGACTGCGTATTGATAATACAGCGGCTTGAGAAGTGTATTCATTTGCAATGACGAAATAAAAGGTGTTGTGTACAAATACACTTTGATTAACGTACTTTTGTAAAGGCTCTTAATCCAATAATAAACAATTATAATCAAGATTAGGGCAGTTAAAATCTGTGATTATGTTTTCTTGTATTTTGTAATGTATAAGTAAAATTTTAACTTAATTATTTAATATAACAG
>CH003424.1:404765-511827 GCA_000149265.1 Ciona savignyi
ATATAAATATAAATAGTAGCACGTATATAAGTTGATTCATCATATGCAAATTAATCACACGAATAATACAACAGCCATTTGCCTCACTTTAATTTGCCTAAATACCACGTCATTCCAAAAGTTACCACCATCTTTCATTTCGTTTTTTTGTTGGCAATCAACAACTATTTGACAGGAATAAATCTATGTGCTTGCCTAATATAAAACTCCTTCTCATTTTATTAGCTTGCGTTAATTGGCGTGGGTGTAGGATTATCGAACACGGCTTATAAACAGATCAAAAGAAAACATACGTTGAGGTGGGCTCAACACGGACGACAAAATAGCATCTCATAATAAAAAATAGGTAATCTAAAAATAACTGTCTTCGTAGGCAACTAAATTACTGACAACTGTCAATTGCAGGACTGTGTCTGAAATACATGTACTGCAACATATACATGATTGCGAGTGGTGGCTTGGATTGGATCGGGTATTCATAGATAGAGAAACACAAGAAAAGTAAGCACCCGGGCAATCGTAAGATTATCTTACACCTAACATGATGGTATCCATCAATCTACTGGCTTACTACAGTATATTAAAACCATAGCTTGCATGATGGACTAACTATAAAATTCATTAACACAATTGTAATGTTATAAAGACGATCTTCCTGACTAGCCCACCAGCACTGGTTTAAAACTTGGCCTGTAAACAAATGTGACTAAAACGTGGATTCCACCGCGCGGGTAAAAAAGTTTCCTGAAGCATTCTCCAAACATGGGTATTCCCCCAAAGTGAAAGTTCACATTAAAAATATTATTTATGTCTGGGGACGCTGTCTATGCACTTAAATACATTTCAATGTGAGAGCCGATGTAACTAACCAATTTTTGTATTTATGGGTTCCCTTCTTATCCCAATGGAAACCATATTGTATTTATTGCAATAATAGTTTTCTGTGTAACGCTTGTTGGAGGCATATTTTGTGGTGACCAGTCAACTGAACCCCTTACAACTGAACTTCTACAACTGAGCCCCTACAACTGAACCCCTTTACAACTAAACCCCTTTAAACAGAACCCTTTTAACTGAAAAGGGGGTTCAGTTGTAAAGAGGTTCAATTGAAATGGGTTCAGTTGTAAAGGGGTTCAGCTTAAAGGGGTTCAGTTAAAAGGAGTTCAGTTGTAAGGGGCTTAATTGTAGGGGTTCAGTTGTAAAGGGTTCAGTTGTAAGGGGTTCAGTTGTCATGGAACCATATTTTGTAAACCCTTTTTCGTATGAATTAATACCGAAAAATACAAAATGAATTAAAATTTCCTAGTTTACATCGAAAACTCCGCATATTATAAAAAAAACAACAATCAGTTATACTATACCCTATTACGAGGTATACAAAAAGCTGGCTTCTCAAATCCGGCATAAATAATGCAACATCACCCCTTTCCCGGAAATTCAACTCAGGGGTAGGCAACTTCTCTAGTCGACTGGCCAGATGTGGGAAAAGAAACTCCTTGGTGGGCCATCATTACATGAATAGTATTTAATATCTTAATTACATATTTATTTACTAATGCAATAAAGGGCCATTTCAGGATATGGTTAGATACAGTTTATGGGCCGGACAAAATCCCTTCACAGGCTGGACCCGACCCGCGTGTTGCCCATGCCTGATTTAACTCATCATATTAGCAGGAAGGAAATATACAAGCGAGGTCAAAGTGTTTATATTTGTTAGCAACTATTTATTAATTTTGATGAGTTTAAACGATTAATGAAATAACATACGATTTCGCACAATGTATGTTTGATGATCCAGTAGAAAGTCAAACATAGCGATATATTTAGATAACATGTTTTTTTTTTTTTTAGTTTAAGTACAGTACACGCGAAGTATCTACCTACACTTAATACGTGATTGGGTTATAGAATTGTTTTATCAAGTGTCGTTTTGCCGTCTTTTTCCCCTTTTTAGTTTTTTCAAAGGTCCTACTTTGTGTTTTAATTGTGGAAACAAAAAATAAATTAAACTTCTTGCGCCAAGTCTTTGCCCAAGGTTACAAACGACTAATGATTAGTTTCAAACCCGCAACCTTGCAACTAAATAGAGCCACATTAGTCTACTTAGCTATTTTCACGCCAAAAGCTCACGTTCTGATTTAACAATAACAAACAAAAGACAATGCTTACTCATTACACTGCCGATTATACCGGGAATCAGCTACAGTTTATATTTAGCACATTTTTCAAGCGGTTTGTACTATTTTGTGTAAGCTTGAGATACAGAGTCGGGCTTATGTATTACAATAGTGTATAGATTGTATAATGTATAGATTGTATTCAGTGACTTTCAGGGGATCGTGAATCTAAGCAATTTATAGTGTAGGTTGAGACCTAAAAGTAGAATATCCCGTTTCGTCTTAAATATGAGGCAAAGTGTGTATTTCTTAGTTCTAAGAACCAACCGCAAGATAAACGATAAGGTGTTACAATCGCACCAGTTTAATATAAACTCAATCAGACAGTGTATGCCTTTTAGGGAGATTATTGCAAATTAGGAAATCCAGCGGTATTTGGTTGCGTGGAGCTGTTTAATTTATTTTTCTGCATTATAACATGTAGCGATTCAGACCAGACGCTTCGTGACTCTTACTGCTATTATTGCAGTGCAGAACATGACCTTCCTACATAAACATTGCATTCACTACACGCTTTATACGGTCATGTCTCGTCTTACACTACTAATTCATTTTACATTCTCGACTACATAATGGATAGTTAAATGTACTATTGCAGGATAAAATAGTGCTACATACATGATAACCAATCTAACAACGCTAAAATCGTGATAAGTTAAGTATGAATGCATTTGAAGATTTGTCAGTAAATAATTAGTAGTGTAAAAGGAAGCATTACCTTAAAAAACGTGCAGTAAATACTCACCTAGTAACCGCCAAACCGATACAGACTAGCATCATATTTGTTTTGAATATACATGAGCAGAAACATGTAGGTAGTGATGTGATTTATACGATATGTTCACTGCACGTATTTTAGTTTACTTTTTTAAGTTTATTTATTTCTTGCGTCAGTATTAAATATCACCAAACGAAGAGTCGTTAAAACAGGTTATTTGAAAGAAAATGGGTTTTACTAAGTAAATATAGCGGACGAGAAAATGTGATTTACTAAACTCATATTCTAACCTAGTCGAAAACTTGTTTTATACGATAAGTTTACTGCAGGTTTAATATGTTATGTGATTTACTAACTCATATTGTAAACAAGCCAAGTTAAAATATCCTTTTGTATTTTCCTCGAGGGCAAATAAGAAACAGCAAGTTAACAAATATTTATGGCCAAAAAGCTTAAATTTTCAATTCGGTGGAAATATATTTTCGTCGTTGCTTTCTAGGGTGTAATATTTATAGAATGGTTTTACGTAATATTCTTAGTAAAGCGTTACGTAAAGGTTATATTTTAATATTCATATAGCGATAGGTAGTAAGCATTGTCTATTAATTGCCCGCAATTCCGTTGGTCTGTATATTCGGAATAATTTAATTTGTAAATTAGTGTTAACCCAAATTGGACATTCTTATTTGGCGGAATAGCTAATTACCCGTCATTGCCCTTTTAAGATCCGAAGGAGCTTTTAACGATTTTCCAAATTACAGGTTGAGTGAGTAAAATATCAGTGTTACCGGATAGAGAAATTATGAGAAAAAGAAATATATTAAGCTCGTTCAATTGTATCTCAGATATACGTGGTAAACCTTTAGATCCGAAAAAAACTTTTAATGAACTTCTAAATTACAGGTTTGGTGAGTATAAATATCAGTGTTTCCAGATGGAAAAATTACAATGTATTGTGGCATTTCTGAGCACCGCTACTTGTATGGTGTTGTACTTGGCTTTTGCAGCTCACGACCTAATTGCACCATATATAGGTTAGTACTTGTTGTGCTTTTATAAACTTCATCTAGGCATTAAAACGGTCATCGTTCATAGTTACGACGTCAATCTTTTTTTCTCTTTTTGTAGGGCTAAGGTTTCGAGTCCTTGATTAGTACGAGCGTATTTAATTTGATATAATCCTGTATATGAATCAGTTGCGCTAACTATTCGACCACACGACCTGTCAAGCCACACACATCTACGATTTCAGTGGGAATGGATGTGTCATTTGTGGGAATGAATATGTCAAAATCACGTTGAAGGATTTAGTCTCGGTTACCATGTTACAACTCGGTCGGGTTAACGAAGCTTTTACAGTGTCTTGTGTATTTTTAAGAAGTTGCTACTTTTGTAGTTTAATCCATTATTCCAGTGGATTCAGACGATGTCTGCACAGTGCCCTAGGATATGATTGTCTGGCTAGTGACAAGTTTTGATGCTACAACCCACCGGCTGAGAGACGACATACTGGTCCATCTACTTGAACGGATATTATGATAGATGTCGTTATATTTCTAATCCACAATAGCTAGTTAAACATGACTTAATTGTCGTGACGTGTTGGCTAAACGAATTTTACATACAACACTTATATGCAAATAATGGAATAGTTAGGTTTATATGCAAACGGTTTCCGATGCAAAGAAAATTAAGTATATTAAGCTCGTTCACTTGTATTTCAGATATACATGGTAAAAGTCCACTTGCTGTATCGAATAAGTATCATGTCGGATTCGCCCCTTCAAGACCGTTGGTAAACCGTGTGTATTTACTAACACATTTTAGAAATGGTAGTTTTGTTGTTTTATCCTGTCTCCGTAACTTGAAATAATTATGCCACTCTTCTTCAATGTAATTAAGGAGTAAAAAATAACCTAAACTACAATACCTGGTTAAGCAATTATGTTAAACTTTTTGTACGAGGGTCCCAATAATATATCGGTATTAGGCAGCAAAGTTAACAATTTAGAGCGGAAAGGATCAAAAGGGACTTGCTATTAATCTCAGTATTGGTCACAGGGCAATCACATGGAAATCAACATTCAAATTTAAATATACCCTATGATAAGATATTGTAGCAATTACAGTGGTTTAGTTATGCAACACGTTAGCTTTATTGTTCGCGTGGAGTCACAATCAGTGATTGATTTATTACTATAAATCGTTATTCTGTGGGATAGACAGTTACACGGTTATTGCATAAATACTCATGTGATGTGAAATATGATTAATAGCGTTGTAATGATTTGTCGGGCGTTTACCGGAAATTGAACACGACTCTAAACTATTAACCGTGGCATACCAGTTATTTTGAATGAGTCTTAAGCATTGTTATAAATAATAAATTGATTGATTGAAAATAATTGATTGAAATTGACAATCGAGAATATAATTGTTGCCATACCTTTTGCAGCTCGCAATTGCATGGCCTCTGGACTTCTTCACCAACATGTACGCCCAACTATACATGTATTCGATATGTGGAGGAAAGCGGATATTCCCGAATGTGAGTCGTCTTGAATAAGTGTGTTCATTGGGGCGTCGTTGACACATTCCCCCATATGCTGTCGTTTACAAACTAGTTTAATTGGGAAGGGTGCAGTTTGAAATTTTACAAGATTTCCAACACATTAAATACGGTCTGTCTTTCAACATTTCCTCGGAAAGATTTAACTAGTCGTCTCGCAGCTTAATGTATGTGGTTCGGTTCCTACCCGTAAGGCGCAGAAATTTACAGCGACGTTCCTTACTTATGGTGGCTGCACACATGCCATAATGTAATATGGTGGACGTCAGGAGAGATATTCCGTATAATCACGATATAGGCCTACCAATATGGCTAAATGACAAAGTTTGTAGCACGAGGCGTTGCCATGTTCCCAAAGGCCTATGTTGCCGCATACAAACTCATTTCTTTGGAAATCTATATCTGGGAACCGCACATAAAAAGTGTACACGTTTTTTAACAACCTATATTAATGTTTGGGGATGAACGGTCGTTTACCGCATGATTAACGCGACCGATACATATAAAAACGGTCCTGATAACTTGAAACCCGCACTCGGGGAAAAAAAAACTAAAATAAATTTGGGCCTATCTTTTAAAATAATAATTAATCAGAACTCGATAGATTGTTTTTTTTAGTGTGGCCCCACTACGAATTGGCAACATTTCATATTGAAAAATACAGTCTTAACAGATAATAAACAACCATGTCTTTGAAAGTGTTTATTACGGTGTATAATGGATTGTACAAAAAGGATAACCAATTATTTGACATTAACAGAGTTCGCACAAAAACTGAAATATTGTATCTTACTGAAGTTCACTGAATAATATGTCTGTCATAAATTCTTAGATATTCTACGTCAGCTGGATTATAGGAGCCAATTTATCATCAATCTGGACTTTCGCGTTTGCAAATGAAATGCATGTCGCTTCACTTCTTATCATTGGGTCGAAATGCTTTCTGTTGGTTCTTCAACTAATTGCGGGAATGAAAACAATAAAGAATGAAAAAGGCAAGGTTGACGGTAAGGATAGTGGGAGAATATATATAAATATTATTTTTAATTCTATCATTAAAGTAATATAGATTTATGTGTGAAATGGCTGTATTAGCAAATCTGCGGTATTGGCTTGGCCATCCTGTGATTATGCGCAGTTGAAAGTTGTCAAATCATGAAAACTATAAATAGTGTCATCTGTGACCACGCATTATACTATATCTGCTTACTAACGGAGTGGCGCCTGTTACTGATTGTACATTTGATATGGGCTCCATGATCGCCACGCTTAAACCGACTGGCGGGACTTGGATACGTTTAATGACAGGGGACCAATGATAGAGATTGTAGGATATAAAACCTTTAATAACATGTTTCATGACAGCCGGACATAGTGTTTAAGAGTCACGCTTCATACAGTCATGGAGTGCACCTGCCTGTCAAGCTATAGTCTGTACTGCAATATCAATGTGCAAACCAAGTAATTAACACGTAAAGAACATAAACCTATAAATCTCTTTAAAACTTTCTTGAACCTATAAATCTATCTTTTTTTAAAGACTAAATGATTTTCACTGGTTGTTACCAATTTTGATAAGTTTCTACCACTTTGAAAAAACCCTCTCGACTAAATAGCTTGGTGGGTAAATGCGCAATAGCTCTGGTAACTAGACAGTGCTTGGGGTATCGATAACTGTGGATAAATCATTCAACGTTTTTTCTCTACCCACCATATAAATAAGACATCCCTTCGTTCTTTCCACAGATGACATACATCGCAATCTACAAAGCACTGTCATCGAGAGCGTTGCAATTTTGACAGTTTGGTCTTTCACTGCATATGCATCCATCGTAACACATGCGTTAGCTTGGGAGTATTCAGCTCACTTGGAAGTGGCAGTTAACAGAGGTACATATCCTTCCAAGGATACATATTTTTTAATAAATGAATGTTTACCTCTGCATTGGCAAATTGCCAAAAAAACAAGGGGTATATGAATCGGTCGCGTTAACTATTTGTAATATTTATTTCCCCCACAACAGATTGGATAAGCTACGACACAGCTTCAATGGTTGGATTATGTTCCCTGATCTCCGTGTTTATTATTTGGACGATTGCTGACTTGTTTATTTACCCAAGCTACACAGCATGTATAGACTCGGCGTATCCTATGTTCGTTTTCGGGGGATTCGGTCTCTTTCTATCCAACTATATAGGATCTACAGGTAAATAGAATAAATACAAAAAGTTATTTTGTTGGCTTCTGTGACAACACATAACCTTAAAGGCGATGTACTAAACGACCAGTTTCGATCACATACCCTTCAGGGCGATGCACTAAACCATCATGCTATTCTGTCACGCACTTTACAAACAAAAAATGTTAAATAGATGAAATAGTTAAAAAAGCTTTTTCTAAATAACAACAGTTTCATATTTATTATATTTTATTCCAGGGTTTAACAAGTATCATGGTGTGTGCCTCATCCTTGGCTTGGTCGCGCTGGTCGTCTACCGACTTCGGCACACTATCAAAGATGGAACCAGACGAAAGAAGATAAATTAGAACTCGGAGAAACAATCAGACACTTTGGCACACCATATTAATCATTTGACTGGCATTTGCTTATACTCGATTACGATTTTAAATATTTTAAATTAGATTAGTTTGATGGTATATTTTGAAACAATATCATTTCCTTAGACGGTATTGTGATATTTACCCGTAAGCCGTAAACTGACTTAAACCATACTAATCAGCGCTAATACTCGCCTATTTTCCGCCTAAATTGAATTTTGACTGTTTAGCTAAGAATATGGATAGGATAGGATATTCATGTTTATCCCCATGAATGGGAACACCAAGGGGGTTAACACATGGGCAATCGGCAGATCACCTCGCGCCCACCGTCGGGTTACCGGAGCTATTGCAGTGTGTTGTGCAAGGACACGTTCCTTTAATTTGGTAGAACCCATTAAACCGATGGGTCCAGGCAATGTCCGTTAAGCGCCTTGCCCAAGGACACAACCGACTAGCTAGCGACCAGTTTCGCACCTGCAACCTTTCGATTGAAAGGCGACGCACTAAACCACTGGACTGACGGGCCGGACTAAGTCGGTTAGAGTTTCGACTGTGACCAGAAGGGTTTAGGATCGAAGCTGGCTAGTGGTTGTAAAGCCCGTGTCCTTGGGCACTGCATTTAGCGGATGGGAAACCACACTTGAACTACTTAGTAATGGAAATAAATGATCAAAAGTCTGAATCATACATTATATTGTGAACCCGACGATTGTCTGGACGAGAGAGTCTCGTGCTTGGACTCCCGTTAAGTACATTAAAATATAATCCTCGATAATCATTTCCCAGTCCCCAAAATACTTGTTTGTATTTGTGATACCCAGAAAGGTATTCATTAAAATTTCATCTTAAATAGTAATTTTCTCGCGCTTGTAAAAATATCGGTTATTCTTCTGCCCAATACTTTACCTTGGTTAATTGTAATTTTACTTTGATATCAATAATATTGTCATATTAACGTTTTTAGGACTGTACAGAACAAAACATAAAATTATCACATTTAGTGATATCTTCTGGATACTACTAGGTATATTACTATGGTACGATATCAATATATGTTCAGTAATATCTTTGCTTTGTTGGGGAAGGGTATATGGGCCAGTGTTATATTTTTGTCCTTTTTTGGGTAGCAGTTAATAAATTTCCTAAATAAAATATAACAGCTTCAAAGAGTTTCGAACTAATGACGGATCGTTTTAATATAAATAACAAAAGATAAATCGGGAAAGTTAACCATTTGGCTAAACGACCATAGATCAAAAAATTTAAAAAATAAACAAAAAATTAAAACATAAAGAATCTATAGTAAAGAATCCAAGAGTTTCGGGTTTGAAGTTAGTCCCTGCAATAATGACCCTTCAGCCCAGTATTTGACAATTTATTGGACAAAAATATAATAACTTAAAAATAAAAGATTGGTGTCACATATATCGGGGAAAATAAATCCAGCTTAAAAGCAAGTGGGTTACAACACGGGCAATTGTCAGATCACCTCACGCACACCACCGTCAGATTACCGGAGCTTTTGCGGTGTGTTGTATATAATCGACACGTACCTTCTGTTTGCCAAAACCCATTAATGAGCTGGGTTTAGACAATGTCCTTTAAGTGCCTTCCTCAGAGAGCCAACGTTTTCTTCTTTTTTTCGTCAAACGCTTGACAGGAATCGACCCGACATCTACCAGAAGGAATGATGGAATCGCAATGAAACTTTATCTTTTGCTAGACAACATGGTATAGATATGCAAAAACTAAAATTGTGGGTGATAAATCCAGGGGAAATCCCCTAAGACGTTAAAAACCAAAGCGGTATTTTTTTCAAATTAGCTTTTTCGGGCATAGCGCTAGAACGGCTGCTCCAATTGTAATCAGATTTGGTTAATGTAGGTGCCGTAGATGCCGCTGTACCAATGAGAAAAAAGAAATAAACTATCTAGGGAAATAACTTAAATTGTGATTTGTTTGTGTCATGATTGTGACAGCGAAGCCGTATCGCCCTGACATTTCCAACAAAGAGTTGTCAAATCGATTTAAAAGTGTAAAAATTGTTATATAACATGACTCAGACGTGTAAAAACAGAAATGTATGTACTTAATCCAGAGAATTCCCCAAAGCCATAAAAAACTAAATTGTTTTGTTTCGGGAATTTAGCTTCATTTCACTACAGCGCTTGCAAGGAGGCTTTAATTTAAAATATTTGTGGTAAAGTGTTCATCAATCTAGCACGATTTTTATTTTTTACTACGCATGGAAAATAAGTTTGGTTTGTATATAAGACCCATACGTTTATGCTTGCAGAAACAAAACTATTACAGTCCGGTTAAAACTTTATGAAATATTGGATAACATGGACCTGACGTGCACATGTCTGACAATAACATATTTTGTGTAATGAACATTGATAACAAGATAGGATTGTTACCTCAGGGACCCATGCGTTTATGCTTGCAGAAACAAATTAAATACTCAGTGTATAAAATACAAACTGTGGTTAGAGACCCTTCTCGCATGAATATATAGTATACAAAATGTGTTTTACAAATAGTGGTGGTTAAACACGTGGTTGACACTCTCTAGTTGGTTTTTAAATTTGTTCTTCTGTGACTTAAAGCCTAACGCTGGCCTCCCGGCGAGCTCAACTAGTTATCTCTGTCTCTTTGTGTCCATTTCACCCTGAGTTAGCCCCCAAAGCCTCGTTTATTAAGGCCAACACAGGTCCGTTGCGTGCAAGCGTACAGATTCTTGTCCGGAAACACTAGCCCAAAATAGATCCATTAACCGGTCTTGGTATAACACGATATCTTTGACGAAGGCAAAACCAGCTGAATACCCGCACATTCTTCAATTACGTTATAGGGTGATGCGTTTCAGGATAATTTGAAGTTTTAAAGCAGAATGATTTTACATTATAGCAGATTCTTGGATAAATGTGATAAGTTGATAAGGAGCTTCGCAGTTTGCGGCGGGTGTTATATTTACTACCAAACTGTTATTTTTTTGGAACAAAAATGATTAAAACTAACCGAAGTATTGCCCTCTCGAAATAAACTTCAACCACAGAAATGACTTAAACTACCAAAAGACTTAGTTTTAATCCATAGAAAAAGAAACTCAGCACGTGCAGTTCGCAGTCGTATATGAAGGTCAAAGCGTAGGTGATATTGGCACCCAATATCCAGCTAAGATGGAATACCTGGTGTAAAAAATAATGATATTAAGTTCGTTTTTGCTTCTAACACGAAAACATGTGATAGGACTGTGATAAATTTTGCCTTTATTAAAGTTTAAAGAAACTAATAAATGGAACGTATGCTGTAAAAAATACAGAGTAAAGGCACGCCATGCAAAGTAATGATTTGGATTTAGAAATTGGCTCTAATTAAACTACATGGATAGTTAATAGTGTTGCAGGATAAAATAGTGCTATACATATAATGGTGTATAGTTAAGTAAATAAATATATTTGAAAATGTGTCAGTAATTAATAGTAAAAGAAAACAATAACTTATAAAACGTGCAGTAAACACAAACCTAGTAATCGCCAAACCGATTCAGACTAGCATTGTTGTTCTTTCGCTTAGGTTTGGTGGCCGCGTCCGCAATATTTATTAAATTATATCATTTTTTTAAATGACGTGTTTTATCCACTGTTCGTTTTGACGTCATTTCCTGTTTTTGTGTCGTGATTTGATTCGTTTGTCATTTTTTAATACTGGGGCAAAAAATAAATAAACTAAACCAAAACTAAAAATCATATTTGTTTTGAATATATATATGAGCAGAAACATGCAGTGATATGATTTATACGATTCACTGCACGTATTTTAGTTTAGTTTAATTTTTGGGTCAGTATTAAATAACAGCAAACGAACAGGAAAAAAGACAAAATCAACAGTCGTTAAAGCATCTTTTTTGAAAAAAAAGTGGATAAACGCGGCCGCTAAGCCTAGGCGAAAACATGTTTTATACGATTTGTTCACTGCAAGTTTAGTATGTTTTGTGATTTACTAACTTATATTGTAAACAAACCAAGTTAAAATATACTTTTGTATTTTCTTAGAGGGCAAAACAGCAATTTTACAAATAGTGAGTTTTGGACATTCTCGTCTGGCGTAATAGCTCATTACCCGTCATACCTTGCCCTCTTAAAAACCGAAGGAGCTTTTAATGAATTTCCAAATTACAGGTTGAGTAAGAATAAATATCAGTGTTGCCAGATGGAGAAATTACAATGCATTGTGGCATTTCTGAGCACCGCTACTTGTGTGTTGTTGTACTTTGCTTTTGCAGCTCACGACCTAATTGCACCATATATAGGTTGGTATTTGTTGTGCTTCTATAAACTTGCGCTATGAGATAAAAATATATAGTTCATACTTACCTGATAAATCTTTTTTTTTATCTTTTTTGTTGGGATAAGATTTCGAGTTCTAGATTAGTCCGACATGCTGTATATGAATCTGTCGCGCTAACCATTCGGCCACACATGCTGTATATGAATCAGTCGAGTTAACCATTCGGCCACACATGTTGTTTATGAATCTGTCGCGCTAACCATTCGGCCGCACATGCTGTATATAAATCGGTTTCGGTTGCAAAGAAATTGAAATATTTTAAGCTCGTTCACTTGTATTTCAGACATACATGGTAAAAGCCCACTTGCCGTATCAAATAAGTATCACGTCGATTTCGCTCCTTCAAGACCAATGGTAATTAAATCACTTTTTACCTAATTTTAGTAACTTTAACTATATATATATATATACCTTACCTTTAGCGGCCACGTTTTGCTAAACCTATATTTGATTGAATTATGTGCTTTAATAACGACTGTCGTTTTGCCGTTTTTTGTTTCCAACTATTTATAGAAGGTCCTGGTGCTTGTTTTCATCGTGGAAACAAAAAAAATAAACTAATTTTAACTAAACCCTTAACGCCACTGTGGTAATATATTTAGCGATTGCCATTTGGAAATTTCTACTTTTTTAATGGATTTCGCATAAAGTTTACTTTACAATTTTATTAATATTTATTTAAAGCAGGGGTTCTTAAACTGGGGGGCGTGGAAGCTTCTCAAGGGGGGCGCGAGCACGACAGTGACATATTGCAGGGTTCGAATTAACGATTTTGAAACGATTCGCGAAATGCGTGGGATACGAGAAAACCGTTTTCGCGCTTTAACTATGTTCAATTGCCTTAGAATGCGGTTTCAGAACCTCTCAAACTAATCTTTAAAGCCAGAAACATAATTCATTAAGCAAACAGTACCGTTATTAAGTAGTAATGATAAACTACAATAAACGTGTCGTGAGTTAATGCGTGTAGGATAGGACGAATATCGACGAAACGAAGCCTTTGAAACGAGTAATCTTACTTGTTAAAACACCATATAACCTTATTATAAAGAGGTGTGTTGCATCTCCGCCAATCATAAATAAAGGAATCGTGGTATATTAACGCATAATGGCTATTGTTGCGTTGTGATAGAAATGCTTATTATGTGTCAATAATGCAAAGTAAAACCAAGGTAAATAAATGTAATAGTAATTCCATTGTTAAATGTTATATGTTGAAGGCAAAATATGTTATATTATATTATGTTGATGATTTATTATTAAAAGTGCGGGAAATCAGTAACGGTAATTTATATTTTCGCGATTTTGTTAAATTTTGTAATTCGCGAACTTTAAAAAACGGTTCGTGAACCCTTGCATCCTTTACACTAAGCAGGGTAATGGCAAATAAATTATTGCTCTATTTTTCGTAAATTTGATTTTTGAGTAGGTGAGGCGTGAGCATGAATCACAAATCTTAAGGGGGGCGCGACTGAAAAAGTTTAAGAACCACTGATTTAAAGATTTCTATTACAATTAGTTTTAATTTGGTTTATGTACGGCCATATCACGTTTCCCCTATAATACCGTGAGGATACACTATGACGTGTTTTAAATACTGTAGTTTTGCCGCTTTATCGTGCATCCGTAACTTAAAATAATTATGCCATTCTTCTTTAATGTTGAAATTGATGGATTGAAATTGATTGATTGACATTAATTGATTGAAATTGATTGATTAAAATTAATTGATCGATTGAAATTAATTGATTGAAATTCATTAATTAAAATTGGTTGACAAACAAGAATATAATGTTTCCATACATTTTGCAGCTAGCAATTGCATGGCCTCTGGACTTTTTCGGCACTATGTACGCCCAACTATACATGTATTCGATATGTGGAGGAAAGCGGATTTTCCCAAACGTGAGTCGCCTAAATAAGAGTGTTCATTGGGGCGTCATATTCTTATATATGCCGTCGTTCACCTAATAGTTTTATTGGGAAGTGTGTGTAGAAGTCATTAATTGATAGGTTTTGTCCTTGGGCAAGCCACTTAATGGAAATTGCCTGAATCCAGCGGATTTATTGGTTTTAACTGATTGAAGGAATGTCTAAATCATACACAACACATTGCATTAGCTCCATTAACTCGACGGTGGGCGCTGGGTAATCTGACGATTGCCCATGTGATAAAGCTTGCGTTTTCTCATCCATGGGAAAACATAAATATTTTATTCTATATCCTATCCTATCCAAGATGTCTTTATTATAATATGTCTATCATGAATTATTAGATATTTTACGCCGGCTGGATCATAGGATCCAACTTATCTTCAATCTGGACTTTCGCGTTTGCAAATGAAATGCATGTCGCTTCACTTCTTATTATTGGGTCGAAATGCTTTATGTTGGTTCTTCAACTGATTGCGGGAATAAAGACAATAAAGAATAAAAAGGGCAAGGTTACCGGTAAGATAGTGGCAAATACACATATATACTATACTTTCACTTTTATCATTAATATAGATGCATGTATGAAATCGCTGCATTAGCCAATCTGTTGAAGTTTAAATCGGTATTGGCTTGGACATGCTGTGATTATGCGCAGTTAAACTATAAAAGTAGTACACAATACACTACAATGTCTGGTAAATAGACAATGCGTGAGTTATCAGACGATAACCGTGAATAAATCCCTTAATGTTATTTCTCCACCCACCATAAGAATGACACAATTACCTATTCTTTCCACAGATGAAATTCATCGCAATCTCCAAAGCACAGTTATCAACAGCGTTGCTATTGTGACAGTTTGGTGTTTCACTGCATACGCATCCATCGTAACACATGCGTTAGCATGGGAGTATTCAGCTCACTTGGAAGTGGCAGTTAACAGAGGTAGATATCCTTCTAAGGATACATATATTTATACATGAATGGTCATCTCTGCATTGCCAAATTGTGTTCTTATGTTTTGTCCTGTTTAGATATTTTTTTTGCTTTACCGAGTTTCAAACCAGACATGTTCCTGTTCCTAAGACTTTTTTGTGTAATTCTGTATATGAATAGGTCGCGTTAACCATTCAACACACGACAGTTCTCGTTTTCAGATATATATTTTACCGGATTAAGTTTCGAACCCATGATGGGCTTGTCATTAATACCGTTTTTTTCTTTATATAGCAAGCTGTATATAAATAGGTCTCGTTAACCATTCGGCCTTAACAGACTAGTCTTAGTTCTTTTAACCGGCCAGTGAGGATAGCTGGGCAGATCGACGGCCTAGCTTTTACAAGATGACTGTTCAAAGTATCAATTCTTTGCCAACAGATTGGATAAGCTACGAAACAGCTTCAATGGTCGGCTTATTTACCCTGATCTCCGTGTTTATCATTTGGACGATTGCTGACTTGTTTATTTATCCAAGCTACACAGCATGTATAGACTCGGCGTATCCTATGTTCGTTTTCGGGGCATTCGGTCTCTTTCTATCCAACTATATAGGATCTACAGGTAAATAGAATAAACACTAATAATAGATACGTGTACTTGCCAATATTATATCGTGGCCTACATTTTAGGGTAGGATATTTATGTTTATCTGGGAAAACGCAAGGGGCGTCACTACACGGGCAATCGTCAGATCACCTCGCGTCCATCGTCGAGTTACCGAAGGTTTTGCAGTGTGTTGTGTATGATTGAGAAGTTCCTTCAATTTATTAAAACTCATTATCCCCCTGGGTCCAGGCAGTGTTCGTTAAATGCTTTGCTCAAGGACACAACCGACCAGCTAGAGACCTACAACCCTTTTTAAACCTGCTGAGATTTCGGGTTAAATAGTCTGGTCTCGAGGTGGTAATATAAAGCGGTGTCTGCTATATTTTACAAGTAAGTAGCTGAATTGTTCCTTTAGTTTTAGGATAACCAAACATGATTGGGTTACAGGTATGCCCCTAAGTGCCTTGCCAAGGACACAATAAAACGACCAGTTTCGATCGCCCAACCTTAAAGCTAAAAGGCGACGTACTAACCCACCATGCTATTCGGCCGGCCTGTTTACAAACGAAATCGGATGTGTATCAAATAAAATATTAAAACAAGCTTTTCCAAATAACAACAGTTTCATATTTGTAATATTTTATTCCAGGATTAAACAAGTATCATGGTTTGTGCCTCACCCTGGGCTTGGTCGCGCTGGTCGTCTACCGACTTCGGCACACTATCAAAGATGAAACCAGACGAAAGAAGATAAATTAGAACTTGGAAAAGTTATCTTTGAAACACCTCACTAATCACCTGACTGGCATATGCGGACGTGAAACCAGGCTTATGCTAATAATTAATATAAACGTCTGATTCATACATTATATTGTGGGTGTGAGGTAATCCGACAATTTCATGGGCAAGAGTCTCTTGCTTTTATACCCGGAAATACATCAAAATATCATCCTTAATAGTAATTTTCCATTCCCCAAAATACTTGTTTGTAATTATAATACCCAAAACAAAATCCATCAAAATTTATCCTAAATAGACAATACGTTATCTTTGTTAGTTGTGATTTACTGCTGTATCCAGAATATTGTCATAAGTATGTTTAAGTTTACTATACAGAAAAAGACATAAAATGATTACAATTTATATTTCCATTAAAGGAACATTACATCTTAGTGTTATCTTCTGCCTAATTACTTGTACCATATCAATATATTTACCTAACATCCTCGATTTGGTTGGAAACAGGCCAGTTTATATATTTTTTACACAGTTTTATACAGGCCAGTTAGAAAGGTATATGGGTCAGTGTTGTATATTTCATCTTTATTGATTATCGGTTAATAAATTTCTTAAAGAAAACATTACAGTTTCACGGTGTTTCGAACCTATAAACCAAGTTTTAAACACATGGTGGATCGTTTCAATATAGAAATCGGAATGTAAAACGGCAGAGTTAACCATTCGGCCAAACGACCATAGATCAAAAATAATAAAGAATAAACGGACCTATAGTGAAAAATCCAACTAGTCCTTGCAATATATGATCCTCAGCCCAGTATTTGACAATTTAATCACGCTTTGGCGAAAAACATAACAACTTAAAAAATGAAAGATTGGTGTTAGACATATCAGGGAAAATAAATTCAGCTCCAAGCGAGTTATTCGTTCTGGGTACAACTGTATTCCGTCTATATGCTGCTGGTATTCAGAAATCCGCAGTAAATCTAGAGCTCTTTATTCTTTTTGTAGTCGACGTATAACCATTTGATTTTGTTTCTAAGGCAATAAGCTGCCATACTTGTCAAGCCCATCACCAAACACACGATATTGTTGCGGTCCAGACCTGAAACACATTTGTAAAGGAAGGGATATTCATGATTATGCCCCTGTATTGAAAAAACGCAAGTGGGTTAACATTCGGACAATCGTCAGATTACCTTACGTCCACCGTGCTATTGCAATGTGTTGTGTATAGCAGAACCCATTAATACATTGGGTTCAGACAATCTCTGTTAAGTGTCTTGTTTAAGGACACAACCAACTTGCTAGTGACCAGAAACCTGATGGTTGACTCGAAGGAGTCTTACGACTAACCCGACGGTGGGCACGAGGTGATCTGACGATTGCCCGTGTGTTAACGCCCCATATGTTTTTCCATTCACGTGGATAGTACATGAATATTTTACCCTATCCTATCATATCTCGGTACCATGTACTCGAGAACTACCTCATTATAACCTATAATAATAAAAATATTAACTTAATTTACATTTTAAAATAATTTTAAATTGTTGACATATATGTGAAATTATTATCAATATTTTATCTTCTGTGTGTAAGCAATATAATTAATGGGGATTAAATAAATATAATGTTTTCGACTTTAGGTCTACAAACTCGCCTTTATCGGAATCGTAGTTTGATAGAAAGAATCCAAAGTTACAGAACATGTAGGTCGGGTAAGCGGATCGAATGATCGATGCCTTTCTCGGGCATAGAATTAAGTCAATGAGTAACCATGCCAGTTGTTGCGTCACAAATATGACTATTGCAATGGTTTCCGCTGAGTGGTAGCTGATAAATTCTGGGGATATGTGGGATTTATTACCTCATTAAATGATAATGTTATCTAGTTTGTCCTAGTACTAAACTATGCACGGGTTTGTAACATTCGGATGTGAAAGAACATTTGGTCGAAATTGATTTGTTAGATTTGTAAGAAAATGCATTCACTGTTTTATTTATTGACTACTTGGTAAAGTTTCGAACCCATGATGGACGCGTCACTGAGACCGTTTTGTCTTTATAATAAATAATATATTACTTTTATAATAGGTGTTTCTGTAAGTTTCGTATAATCATATAGAAAACGGTATATCACGTTAATCATTTGACCACACAGCTCTTTAAATTTGCACGAAAGTAAAATGACGAGCCCGTCATGGTTTCGAAACTTTACCAAATCGGAAATAGAAAAACTCAACGCAACTTTCCAACAAGCCACACAACTATTTGAATATTTCAAAAGTAAATTGATTCTTGCAAGCACATAAGAGAGTTAACGGTTGTGTGGCCGAATGGGTAAAGCGACCAATTCATATACCAATTTCTATCTAAAAATGGTTTTAGTGTCGAGCCCACCACGGGATCAAAACATTGTCCGGTAAAAAAACATTTATTAAATTTAATAACGGTCGTGTGGCCAACTGGTAAACGCCACTGATACCAGTTTCTATATAAATACAGTATTAGTGACGGTATAATTAGTGGTTTAACCCTTAGCCCGGCTAAAAAAAGAACATAAAAAAGGCTTGGAGAGAAAAGCTTTAATCTTGCTTAAGACAAGGTTTAAGTCGTTGAACAACGAAGTCAAGATATCCAAGACAATATCAACCTCTGGGTTGTGGGACGTCGAAGTTGGCAGAGTAGTTCCACCCGAACGCAAGTATCGCCATCATGGGGTAGATACCACCGGTGTACGTTGCTAGTAGCACCACGCTGTCCAGTACGATACGTTGGAGTCCCCAACGGAAGTTATCTGTTGAAATACAACGTGTTAGTTCATAGGGATATTGAAAACATGGATATAATATATGGAAAACGCAATGGGCGTTACCACACGGGCAATCTTCAGATCATGTTACACAAACCGTCGAGTAACTGGAGCTATAGCAGCGTGTTATGTGTATGTGTAGAACGTTCCTTCAATTTGGTAGAACCCATTAATCTACTGGGTTTAGGCAATGTCCGTTAAGTACTTTACCCAAGGACCCAACCAACCGGGTTAAATAAGGTGTTTTTAGTTTTGAAATTTTCTTGAAAGTTGTGTATAATGACAGAGGACAGTTTTCGCCGGATGTAATATTTGCTTCCGAACTGTTACTTTTTATGAAACAAAAAATAATTAAAACCAACCTGAGTGTTTGTGAGCCTTCTCAAAATAAACTTCAACCACAGAAATGACTTGAATTACAAGCAGACTTAGTTTTAATCCATAGAGAAAGAAATTTAGCACATGGAGTTCCCAATCGTATATAAAGGTCAAAGCGTAAGTGATATTGGCGCCCAATATCCAGCTAAGATGGAAGACCTGGGAAAGAGGAACAATTTATATTAAGTTCGTTTTTGCTTCAATCATAAAAACTCGCGACAGAACTTGAAGAGGAAATAAATTTTATCTTTATTAAAGTTAAAACATTCTAATAATTCGTACCCCAAAAATACAAAGTAAAGGCAAATGCAAAGTAACTAACAGAATATAGCAATTGGCTCTAATCAAACAATCAATGAACAAAATAATTAAGTCATGCTTATAAAAAAACGTGTAAAACAAAAAGACTTACTATTTTAGAAACCTTCTATATATAATAAAAAATTGGAAATGGCAAAAAAAGGAATCCTTAAAACACGTCTAATTAATTTTTGATTTGCGGCGGAAGTCATTTGTCAACTTACCGAAAGGAGACAAGATTATAAAACGAGAGAAGGTTGAAGACGAATCAATGAGAGAACAGGATGTTTATGGTTTATTCAGGGGAATAAGGTAATACAAAAGGGTTATAACTAAGGCAAACGTCAGATTACTTCGTGGCCACCGTCGGCTTATCAGAGATATTGCGGTGTGTTGTGTATGATTGAGTTCTTCCCTAATTTTGTAGAACTTATCATTCCAGTGGGTCCAGTCAATGTCCGTTAAGTGCCTTGGACAGACGGCTGAGAACTACGCCAGATCTATGAATTAGTAGTAGAGGGGTATGGCAAAAGGTTGTGTTATTTTGGGTATTTGTTGGTGGGGGTCTACAATGATTGATTAATCCATGGTCACCGTTGGAGATCACCTCGCGCTTTTGGTCCAGTTCCGGAGCTATCGCAATGTGCTGTATATGATTCACATGTTCCTTTAATTTAGCAAAACCCATGAATCCACTGGGTTCAAATAATGTGCGTAAAAGTACCTTGTCCAAGGACACAACCTACTAGTTATAGACCAGTGTCGATCTTACGTGCAAAAACTTCGGATAGTTGTTTATAGATGTGTAAACTTGTTGTTTGTGACCTTGTACTATGTATTGAATGACATATGTTATACTTATAGCGCCAACTATAATATAATATTACTCACCCCCGGGAAAAATACTTCATTCGGAAGTGTGAAATAGAGATATAACTGAGCCACCATAGTTGTAAGTGACGTGCATGTCCACGCGATGCAGATCTGTGACGAAATAAAGATGATGAGGTTTCATTACGATTGGGTCTGTGTCATTGTTATCAAAAACCAATTTGTCCCCACTGATTAGCTGAGTGATTTAGTCCGTCGCCTTTCAGCCAAAGGGTTGTAGGTTCAAAACATGGTCGCTAGCTAGTCGGCTGTGTCTCTTGGGCAAGGCACTTAGCTGACATTGCCTGAAACCAGTGGAATAATGAGTTCCACCAAATTGAAGAAACATGTGAAACACACACAACACAATGCAGTAGCTCCGGTAAATTGACGGTGTGTGTGAGATGATCGGACAGTACGATTGCCCGTGTGTAACTGCACTGTTTTTTTTCATCCACGGAGATAAACATTGATATCCTATCCTGCTAAAATTCGAACCAGCAACGTAGAATAACTGACCATGGAGGGTGATGGGGAGTATGGCGTGTGGTATTTCTCCAACAAAGTAGCCGCATTATGCGCGAACCAATCCGGCACCCATTCATATTCCCCAGTGCTTGCAAATACGAAGTAGAAGACCGCACATACAGCTGTGCTTATGAAGGCTGCAATGCAATACATCCTTTCCATGCTGAAAACTGGTAAACCGATATTCATTTTTAAGAGATAAACCAACGTACCTGTGAAAATAAATTGGAATCGGGTGGGTTTTTATGTCATTATGCATCCTGGTGTGTGAGAAAATCACGTTGAAGAATTTATTATCGGTTACCCATCGACAACTCGCGGCCACGGTCTAAAGCTATCGCAGTATATTATTAAGACTTTATTACCGATTTAGTTCAACCTTATAATTTACTACTTTCGGGCGATATTCGCTTAGTTCCTTGTCCAAGGACACAACCTACCCGCTAGCGACCAGTTATGAGTCTACACCTTATCGACTAAAAGGCGACACACTAACCCACCAAGCTATAACCCAGCTATTCAGTCGAACAGTTAATTAAGTACTTTGTGTCCATTTGTATACTGTTTAATATGTTACTCCACGAACAAAAAAATACATATTAAGAAACGTTTATCTGCACAATATTATAACTTAGAACATTTATTGAGCAACACTAAAATAAGGGCATATGTAAGGGAGGGAAGGGGGAAACTACTTACGAAAACTATGGAAAGTAATTTTAACCCTGCCCTAAGCATTAATCTAGACCACGAAACTATTCATTCAGTGACAACTCAAAACACCTAATGGCTTAATTATTATTTTAGTGTACAGTTTTCCTCGTTACGTCATTCATTAAAATTTATCTACGGAACAGTCTTTTCACTTAATATAAAAAAAGATCACAAACTACTTAACTTTTTTAGTCTATCATTTTTTAAATTTTGTAACCAAACCTAATAGCTGTGAAGATTCATTACCATCAACACTATTGTCTTTTGATTATAAATGCATAATATCCGGATAATAATACCTCATTAAAAACAGCAAACTGCTACACAGGTAATGAGGCTCATACGTACAAGAAATGCGTTTAAATAATGGGACATTAATAACGGGACATTGGGACATTGTGCTAAATCAGTGTGAACAGTGGTTAACGCTGCGGTATGCTATTATTACGACCATTGGCCCATTATTTAACGCGTTGTCTGGTTAACTTTTATACGCTATTTTAAATTGTGGTGTTAAATTCTTCCACATAAAAACGGTTCGTTAATTTCCTATGGCAACATTTTTTTGAAAGAAAATTCAAAATTGATCTGTTGCTGTTGTCTGCCAACGAATAACAAAATATTGCCATTTTAATTGTTAGCGCGCTTAGTACTATTCTACATAGTTATGAACAAAAAGTTATGAAAATCAATATATATGTATATAAGTTGGACACAAAT
This sequence comes from Ciona savignyi, assembly GCA_000149265.1. Lineage (NCBI taxonomy): Eukaryota > Metazoa > Chordata > Ascidiacea > Phlebobranchia > Cionidae > Ciona > Ciona savignyi. The sequence goes on from CH003424.1 coordinate 427,692, forward strand.
CGAGATTAAACTTTTAAAAATAAAGTTACACAAAACAGAAAAAATTACGTCAAATGTAGTCTTCACTTTTTAATGGTGTTGAGACAATTTGAAAACTTGGTTGTTTTGTATAGAATTTGGGATACGAATCGGTGGAGTTATGCAATTGATTACACAACCTCGCATGGGGAAAACGAGTTTGTTTTACAGGTTTCGATACCATGATGGGCTTGACGTTAAGATCGATTTTGTATAGGTATATTCATCGGTCGACCACACGACCGTTCACATGCGGTAAATGGTCGGCAAAGAGGTGTTTGATCTTTGCTCCTGCCAAACGACCTAGATAGGTACAGTTAAAAATATAAACCGATAGATGATGCGATACTGTGACAAAATTCGTTATTTTAAGAAACGTTAAAAAAATAGAATGTCGCCCACAACGCAGTCGTGCATTGCATTCCTATCAACGATTCCAAGACTCGGTATAACTAATATCTAACCCATCTTTTAAGTAAAAGCACGCGAGCGTAAAAGAAACATTTCTACCATTGCTCACGTTTTCTTACCTTCGTGTCACAGCTATATTGTCGTATATTTATTGTTTTCAGCACTATTATCTCCAGCAAAATCCTATAATTTTATGTCACATAAATAGCGGGCGGAAACCCAGCAGCCAAGAATCGTGTTTGAGAGTATGTCGCTCATCGTATTTATGGCACGTGACAGAAGACGTCTTTGAAATGCGCGTAAAAGGCGCAACTTTTTCCCACCGACGTGTCTCCTTAGTTCACATCACGCCCAATCCATTGACAAAGGCGCCGGCTAGCAGGCGACAAAGCGAAGCTCGAAGGGGGTTCCCCTAACTTTTGGTGCGTGCATCAGGTTCAGCGTGATTTGGGGTAGAATGCAAAACTCTCATACGGCCATGGTGGCGGGTCGTGATCCAACGGTATTAAGTACAGTTTACAAATAAAAGTACGTACCCATCACCCTTATTTCCGCGCCTCACAATTACTACATAATACAGCACCGTTTTTAGGGTTGCTGCATATAAAATCTTGGATCACGAAAAGCAAGGATCATGTTGGATTGGCCTGACGACCAGAAGCTATCTTAAGAAAATGTTTGTGGTTAGTTTATTAACTTATTTGAATAACTAAATCACAAATAATTAGTAATTCTTTCTAAAAGACTATTTAGTCTCTGCAAGCTTGTAAAGAAATTTAAACGGACATGTTCCTATGCACAACAGCGACAACTTTACGATCTATGTCATAAAATGTTTACAATATGTTAAACCGTTTTTTTTTTGTTAGAGACGGGTTAAAACTGAAAATCTTAGATAGGTTTAAGCAGTTAAAGATTATTCTTTATATTTTGCAGCACATAAGAAGTTGGATTGCATTTCTTCTAATGATCAGAAGTGTTACCTGTTTAATTAGAATCGACAAGGACCCTAGGTTGGTTATGTTGTTGCTAGATTTAGGATAGGATAATATATTAATGTTTATCCCGATGAATGGAAAAACGGGTAATCGTAAGAACACCTTGCGTCAGCCGTAGTATTACCGGAGCTATCTCAGTGTGGTATGTATAATTGGGACATTCCTTTATTTTTGTACAACCCAAATAAAGTGGATTGATGTATTGAATCAAATATATAAAAATGTCTTAAGGATTAATCAGCTGTACAAAAACTATAAAGTCCTAATTATACACGATATGCCACAATAGCTCCAGTAATCCGACGGTGGACATGAGGTAATCTAACAATCGAGAGCGCCTCTTGCGTTTTTCTACCCCGGGGATAAACATAAGTATTCCAGGTTGCAGATTCGAAACTAGTCTCTAGTTTGTTGGTTGTGTAATTGAGCACGAAACTTAACTAACATTGCCTAAACCCAGTGAAATAATGGGTTCTACTAAATCGTGGGCGCAAAGTAATCTGACGATGCTTGTGTGTTAACTTTCCTTGTGTTTCCCATTAACAGAAGCAAACAAGAATATCCTATCATATTCAAAATAGATAGCTGTTGACAATTTTTTTTATGATTTTACGCTGTAGGTGCAGTAGTAGAAGTACAGAGCGACGTGAAAACACTTTCGCCCCTCAGACGACCAAAGTAATAGTATGCCCATTCCTGCAACACCCGATCTTGAGCATGACATGCGATTCCACATGTAGAAACCCAAGAACCAAGAGAAAACTGGACCGGAGATTTTTTATTCCATCCAGGATTACACTGGAGGTACAGCGCAAAGCATTCAATGGCAGACGAATGCTGGACATTGAAATTACGGTCGCCTGTGAGTGCAGATTCGCAAGACGGCACATTCGATAACTCTTATGTTTGTAATATTTAACATCATTTACCTTTAAGTATTTATTCCACGTTTTCCTCTTATTTATATAAAAAGCTGTATTAAATCACTGCTAAATTATAGGTTGGTGCATTTATTATTGGAATGTTCGGTACCGGTGGCGTGGTTATACAAAGTATACGCATAACATACGGGAAATACGCCGTACACAGACAGCACTGCGGTATTTAGTTAAACACGAAAGAAACAACATAGTTAATATATAGAAGTTGCAGGTACCAGTAATGAAAATAGGCGACTTGTTTTTTACAAGTCCCAATGCTCCCTGATGCGACGGCAATTATGGTGCGCCATATTCAAAAGTAAATTGTGGTATGTTTTGCTAGAACCATGGTTGTAATAACAGAAGAAAGTGTAATAAACGTCAGATTATCTTAGAGGCACACTCGGGAAATCGCAGCTACTGTGCTACATTTGTATGTAAAAGATTTAGTACCGTTTTTGGACTTTTTTTAACAACAAAATACATCTTTGGCTTATTAGTGGGACATGATGCATTAAATGTACTATCGGCTTAAAGATATCATTGAATATTTCAACCATTTGCGTTCGTCGTTTTAAAACACCCAACACGTTTTTACCCAAATTTAGACTTCGGAATAAATGACTGTATTGAGTTAATTTTAACTTATAAATAACCTAGTCGTGTGTGTAACTATCTAGCTGGAATGGGTCTGCAGGGTATAATTTTTATCCATTTATGGTGACATTCGTGTTTTAATTTTTACTCTAATAATAACAGTTTTTATAAAATCAAACGCAACTTAATAACAACGCAGTCGTGATGTGGTATTGTAATACATTGATAATAAAACGCATTATTACAAAATAAAAAGCATTTGATCACAAAACTTCGTATGACGAAAAATTTTGGTTGTGACGACACAATCCAGGAAAATTTTTATTCTCAAGCTGCGCACTTAAATTAAGGCGTCAGACTGAATTCACACCAGAAACACGTTTTGTCGCGTGTCCGACAAGACCCCTTTTGTCGTTTTGCTGTGAGTTCAGCCGAAAGGGTTAGTCGTTAGTGTTTTTGCTTTGGTTTAAGTTGTTTCTGTTTTAGTTCTGGGTTTGTGATTAGTGTTTCGGGTAGAAATTAAAATCAAATTTCATAGTTACAGTGGGCAGTTTCCCTCTTTCTTCTATTCCATTATTTAAGTTTTACGAATACAGACTCTTAAGTATGGAAAAAAAAAACGAGACAGCTGTTTATTAATAAACATTAAATGGTAAATACAGTTTTTTGTAAATTATTAAAGTTTTAGTTTTATTTTCCCTGTATTATTTTCTCGTGGACTATCACATGTGATAACTATATACAATCCGCGTTTTTTTTGGCATTTTTAGCATTTCATATGTGTTATTGGTCGATTGTTGGAGACTATATGACTTAACAATGACAAAAAATCGGCGTCATGCAGATTACCCGTTAAAGACTTATTTTTAAGTCATAGTATCAACGTATTTAGCTTACAAGCGTTGTTATCAAGACACGTGTGGTATATTACTCAGTGTTTGTGTAAGAGCGCGTGCAGTTTATTTTGGTAAATAAGGTACGTATAAGCAAATTACCACATTAAATTATTCAGTAATACAGCGGGACAGGATATGACAGACACCATCATAAGAGCAATCGCAAAAACAACAATTGAACATCTGATTCATTTTACTATTTGGTCTGTTTACTGTTTGCATATTAACACTACTTGTACAAACTGTTTGTCGTTAGAATTTACGTTTAGAAATGATTGAATTGAAACAGGAAAGACTATTGTGTCTATTAGCATTTGCAGCTACTTCGGCATGTACTTATATGTACGTTACGTTTGGTTCTTGCGACAAAATTGGACTTCCCGGAGCAGGTATATTGGCTAATTCTATATTTAGCTTTGTACGTAGATAGTTTGTTGACTTAACTCGAATGTTTTCTGTGAATAATACCCCACACCCACCGTCGGGTTAGCAAGCTATTGCAGTGTGTTGTGCATGATTGAGACGTTCTTACAAGTTGGTATAACCCACCAACCCGCTGGGTTCAGGCAATGTACGTTAAGTGCCTTGCCAAGAACACAACCGAATAGCCACTATTTCTGCTGCTTTACTCACTTACCGGCTTAGCTATAAACAACCAGAATTTGCTCAAAATATCATTTAAAAATGGTGCTGATTCAGTTATCATTACCTTCTCAATGAAGGATCATACCATAAAATTTAATACATAATAAACAACCCAACAAAGTTTATAACTTAATTTGTTTGTTCATGTTTTTTTTATTTGGCTGGTTAGACCGGCTAGCTTGGAGGATTAGTGCATGGAATTTTAGCCACGGTCGAAATCTAGTGGCTTGTACGGTAGCTAACTGCCGGTCGTGTGGTTATGTTAGGGACTTAGTGAAAACCCCAAGACCTACCGGAGTAATTGTATCTGACGATTACCTGTGTGTTAGCGTGCCTTGTGTTTTCCCATTAATGGTGAAAAAAAGAAATAACATGTCATATCTATGTTTACAGGCTTATTTGTGAAGTCGCCGGTAGGTGTCGCTAAGAAATACCCGATCCACAATGATCCTTCTGAGATTATGGTAAGTGTACGGTCGTGTGGCCAAACGGTTAACGCGACCGATACATATACCAACTGTTATACAAAAAACGGTCTTAGTGACGAGCCCATCATGGGTTCGAAACTTAGCTCGGTAAAAAAAAAAAAAAGAGAGATTATGGTAAGAGTACGATCGGTTCAAAACCCGGCTAAACAAATATTTAAAAAGATAATTGTAAGAAAACGATTTCTATCCAAAACGTATAGCTAAAACATAAACAAAAAAAGCATTTAAACGACATGCGTTTAAAGCACCTAATAAAAAATGATAACAAAATGAAATGCAAGATGCCGTGACAAAACTTTGTCATTATTTCTTTTACAGTATATTGCATTACACACAATAAATCAAATTAACGTGAAATATATATTTTATATGTGGTGCAAAAACCTATTCAACACTTGTTTTATATTCTCTTAATCATGTTCTTGTAATTCGTTCACTCCACCACAGTCGAACGTCTGGGCCTCTAGAAATGTATCTTCTTTGACCCATACATTTAAAAACAGCGATGTTATTTGTTAAAAAGTGTATGCAAAAGTGTGTTTTTAAAAAAAGTGTGTACACGTGTAAGAAAAAGTGTGTATTTGTTAAAAAAGTGTATAAACCTTTAAGAAAAAGTGTGTACACGTGTAAGAAAAAGTGTGTATTTGTTAAAAAAGTGTATAAACCTTTAAGAAAAAGTGTGTATACGTGTAAGAAAAAGTGTGTACTTGTTAGGAGTGTGTGCAAACAAGTTTTGGATTAAAGTTTTTTAAACACAACATGTGAGGATACTCTGTTACATACAAAAATTGGCAAAGGAAACAACGGCACTTTATATTGTTTATACAAATGACACAAAACTTGACATACATGGGTATTAAACACCATGAAAAAAACTATGCTTTTCAGGTGGGCATGGCATGGATAATGAGCTTTCTGTCCAACCAGTTATCCTGCTTGTACCTACTGGTTATACAACGTCAATGCGAGTTATTTCCTCCTGTAAGTACCTTGTAAGAGGTAATTCCATTCTCCAATATGAACTTGCACCTCCACCAGGTATTTTACCTTTGTTGGGTTGCGGGAGGAGTGTTATCTCTGACGTGGACTTACACCTACAGCCAAGAGATGCACCTCGCGTCTGCAATCATCGTCGGGTGCGTGTATGTGCTTGCTCCTTTTCAACTCGCAGTCGGGGTCAAATACTTCACCGAAAACCACTTCTGTGTGCCAGGTAAGCGTAACTTTATTAATGACAAACTCCGAATAAATTTGACATTGAATGTATTTTCGGTGGGCGCGGGGTAATTTGAAGATTACCCACGTAAATAACGCCCCATGCGTTTACCCAATTAATGGATAAACATGAATATTCTATCCTAGAATAAAAAAACCGTCTTCGTTATTAATTGCAAATTTAATGATTATATAACTGTGAATCCAGTATATGGAAGCAAAAATCAAAAACAACATTATTTTAATAGAGATATTTTTTGCAAAATTAATTATTGTAACAATGACATTATTAAAGCCACAAAATCCCACTAATGAGCATGGAATGTGGTTTATATTATAATGCAGACGTATGCATACGTATTATTAACATGCATACGTATTATTTAACATGTATACGTATGCATACGTATCATTGACATGTACTTGCCAGAGAAATTAAAGACAGGACTTCAACGAGTGCTTGACAGTGTTGGTATAATGATGACATGGACCTGTATCGCAATGGCTTCAACCTTAACATACCCACTCGTATATGAACACTCCGCACATTTAGACACAGCAATTCGTGTGGGTAAGTTTTATCCTTTTAGCAAGCTGGAAAACTACTGGCCCGGTGGTATCGTTTTCAGTAAGATGCTTTCATTTGTATCTTGACGGCTGGAGAAATCTCTATAAAGGATTTATCCACGGTGACTGTCTGATAACTCTAAATCTATTGTAGTACTTTTACTTTAGTGAAACACCCCTACTGTTTTAGTTTAACCAATTTTCTCCATTCAGGCAATATCTCTTAACTGCCCCGCCCAAACACACAACTGACTAGCTTAGCGTTCGGTTTTATTCCTTTAACCTAAAATGCGATGTTTTAACCACCAAGCTAAGTTAGATTCAATTGAGTAAATGGTGCAAGTAAACTAAGTTAAGCCCAACCTCACATTTCAAACTAAGTTAAGCCCACCCCCACAATTTTAACTAATTTAAGCCCACCCCCACATTTTTAACTAATTTAAGCCCACCCCCACATTTTTAACTAATTTAAGCCCACCCCCACATAAGTTTAAGCCAACTTCCACATTTTAAACTAATTTTAAGCCAACCCCCATAGTTTAAACTAAGTTTAAGCCAACCCCTACAGACTGGATCTCTGAAAGCACTGCCACACTAATTGGACTCAGCTGTATGTTCGCCGTTCAAATCGTTTGGACCTTCCTTGATATATTCGTCTGCCCGAAATACACATCATGTCTCCAGAGCATTTACCCTATGTTCATATTTGGTGAAATCGGTCTCTTGTTGGCAAACTACAGTTGGAAAATAGGTAAGGTGTTGTGCATTGGATTCAACATTTGTGTGCTCAAATATTCCTGGTCTACATATTTACTTACAACATGAGTTCGAAACTGAAAAAAGTTCATTAAACTAGGCTTAAACGGCTCTCATGTTCATACCAATATTCTTTGGTCTGGTCTTCACACATACGTGGTGCAAAATGTCTGACAGATTAGTGTGGTGGTTTATTAAGTCGCCTTTCAGTCGAAGGGTTGCATATTCGAAACTGGCCGCCCGCTAGTCGGTAATGTCCTTGTGCAAGGCACTTAACGGACATTACCTGAACCCAACGGATAAACGGGTTCCACCAAATTAAAGGAACGTTTGAATTATATACAACACACTGCAATAGCGGTAACCCAACGGTGGGCACGAGGTCATCTGACGATTGCCCGTGTGTTAACCCCTTAGTTTTCCCAACCACGGGAATAAACAAAAAATTCACATCACATCATGTTTATTTTTACATCACATATTATGGGTGTGGACCCTGCCCTACACGGGCATGTGCCTACAAATAAACGATTTAGGCTTACACTGCATTTTACATAGGGCTATACATAAATCAAATATACTCAGACCCATTCTGTTATCAGAGGTAAAGTGTGTTGACCCTACCTTACATATGTGTCGACCGCCTTAACAGAATGCTATATATGAATCTACGAAGACAAATAAACATAATTCCAACACACAGGAATGACCCAAAGCAACTCTGCATGTTTAGTCTTCGCTCTATTTGCATCTCTGACGTTGCTTCTTCGCGAGAAATTCCACGGAACACTCCCCAAGAAGCACATGGATTGATGGAACTCGCTGGACAACAACAATAAATTAACATATTTTTTTCCGAATAGCCCTACGTAATGAATTTAAATTAAAAAATGGAGGGGTTTCTCAATCATGCCTACTTTTGTTTAATAACACATTTCGTGGCCTACTTCTCAGTTATGTCTAACTTTCTTGCTTAATGGCCATTTTAGCATTTTTTTAAATCAATAGATTATCATAAAACATTTCGATTTACTTAAAGTTAAAAGTATTTTAACGCAATCTTTAAAGACAACATTGGTAAACATTGGTCCACCTTCTGCATTTGCTAGAACGCCTGTTTCGTTAATCAAACTTGAGGTTTTTTCGCTCACTTTAAATTGCTTAAACCCCTGGTGTATATAAACAATTGTTTTAATTTTTTTTGTAAGGAATATTAAACGGATGCAAATATTATTTTGATTTCTAGTATAAACTTTCTATTTGACCTATATAGCTCTACACAGGCGCCTACTAGTCGGCTGGTTATCGTTTATTATGGGTCCCATTTGGAAAAATGTCAAATCAGATTAAAACTTTAAGAATTGTTCCATAACATCTACAAATCAGATTAAAACTTTAAGAATTGTTCCATAACATAAGTCACTTATAAAAACAGAAACTTATCTACTAAACCCAGGGGAATTTCCTGAAACCATTAAAAAATAAATCAGGCTGTTTTGGGAATTTAGCCTTTTTTCACTACAGCGCTTGAAAATAAATAAGCTTTAATTTAAAATATTTGTGGTGAAATGTTCGTAAATTTTAGACGTTTATCTTTTATTTAACTGCACATGGAAAATAAGTTTGGTTGGTTAACTATGGGACCCATGCGTTTATGCTTGCAGAAACAAACTATATACTCGGTGTATAAAATACAAATTGTGGTTAGGGACCCTGTAGCATGAATATATGGCATACAACATGTGTTTTACAAATAGTGGTGGTTAAACACGTGGTTGGCACTCTCTAGTTTCTTTCCATTTAGTGTGCGGTCAGAAAGCTTACGAAATTTCCTTTTATTTTTTATCGTTTTACTTTGTTCCTTTTTAAGTTTTAAGTGTTTAGTGAGACTGTATTTTTAGTGAGACTTTTTAAGTGAGACTGTATTTATTAATGAATAAACAGACACATACGGTAGAGATTCATTGATTTATAGAATATATAGACGTGGTAATCCTCTGAGTATAAATGTAAATTAGAAGTAATTAAAAAGGTTTGAAATTAACACGGTTAAATAAATGCGATAACCCAACAGTCATGGAAAACAGCTCAATACAATGTTAAAGAGTCGTATATGATAGAGATACCTTAATTTAAAGTGTATTGCTTAAAATTAATACTTAAAGTGTGATGCACAAAATTAATACTTATAAACAGTGATGGGATTCAATAGGTTCGCATGGGTTCGGTCGAGCCCATTCTTGGAACGTCGGGATAATCACCGATCCGATTTTTGCTTTTTTTTACAGACATTGGACCTTTTAGGGAACATGTTGTTAGTAAGTACGATACAAAAAATAACCTGTTCTTAAAATTTTGAATCCCATTAATGCTTATAAGTGTGATACATAAAATTAATAATGTACAAGGTATTATGGAAGTCGGTGATAAGCTATTCTGTCGATTGGCCTTATATATATCTGACGTATTTTCCGGTTGAGAGAAGATTGAGAGAAGCGTGGTAAAATGGTTAATAACAAAACGCGGAAATAAGGAACTACGGGGAAGTGCGAAACATAATTACGGCAAGCTTAAAACAACAGGCAAATCCATACTTTGGTAAGGTTGGTTGATGATTAGTATACTCGTATTTCCATAGCTTTAAACTTCGCAAGGGTGGGTTAGTGAAAGTATAATTTTTTATAGTTTTGTATTTTCGCATTTTGGAGAATGCCTTTAAATCACACCACTACACCATGCAGTAAACGACACGTAGATAATATATATAGTTAACTATAATTATTGTATGAGAATACACATAAGGAAGGTTATAACGTTAATTACATATAGTGGCTTAAATGACTTGGTTGAATTTGGAGTTCTTTGCCGGACTAAGTTTTGATCCCACGATATGCTAGTTACTGTAACCTTTTATATTAGTAATCTACCAATCGATTCAAATGTGCAATTTACAGTAACTACACAATGTATTACATTGCATCAGTGCAGTTAAATAGGCCTTAAGGAGTCAGTCATTATTCTCACTTATGTGGGTGTAGTAGGATTTTTGTTTCAAGGGATGCAAATTCAACCCTTATCCCAGCAAATATGCTATATGGATGGATGTATCTCTTTCAAACCAAAATTAACATCCTAACAATATACAGAATTAGCTCGTTAAGAGTTAACCCCATATAATAAGCAGCGCATAAACAATATTGACCATTGAAATACCAAAATATTATGATTTTGTTTTTGTTGTTTGTTAGTTCTCCAATTTTAGTCGACATTACTTCGTGAATATAAAGTACTCGATACACTCAGTACATTTTCGTCGCCTCATATTGAACCATTGTAGTTTGTACTGTCCCTTTGATCCAATTTCGAAACAGGAAACAAAAGGTGGCAGCAAGTCCCAGTCCAACACAAATCTCGTTGTAAACGTTCATTCCTGTCAGGTGTATTCAAGTTTTATATTTTTACCTAGCTTCATGAGTTCGTGGAATGAATGGGTTTAATAAAACCCCACTGGAATTAATGGAATCTACCGAAAGGAACGTCTCAGTAATATTAGACACACTAAGCAACACTAAAAGGAGGCAAACTGCTTAATAAAACGTGCAACCCAATTCTAACTTTGCCCTAAACCTTAATTTCAACCCCAACGCTTAACTTAACGGTAACCCTTGTTGGCATAATCCTTATTTTAGTGAGCAGTATTCCTCCTTCCGTACTGACTTATTTTAGTTGTTTCCAACTCTCTTCAATAGCGAAGATATCTATAGAGGTAATCTAACGATTTTCCATGTGATAACCCCCCTTTTTCTAATCACAAGATAAACATGAATTTGCTATTGAATTCCATTCATCATTGTAATTCAGGGATTGGTACATAAATGGGCCCCGTTAAATAAAGTAGTTGCTTCATTTTTTAGTAGAATCCATGAATTCACTGCGTTCAGGAGTTCTTCGTTATGTGCCATGCCCAAGGACACGATCGACTAGAGACGCAACAACCCATCAACCTTTTTATCTGGATAACCGAACATCAAATAAAACAAACCATTTTCCGGGTCATAGTTGGACAGGAACATTCCAAATGCACAGAACATGATCATTGGGTAGACATTTCGGATGCAGCAGGTATATTTCGGGTAGATAATAACATCGCAGATGGTCCACATTGCCTGGCCAACAGCAAAGAACGCCAAGCCTAGTTTCACCGAAGCATCCATACCAGGAACAGCTGCACACCGTGGAATATTAGCTGGTTGGTTGTGTCATTGGGCAAGACACTTAACGGACATCGCCTGAACCATGTGGAAAAATGAGTTTAAAATACTCAACAAACTAAAATTATACACAACACATTAAAACCCGGCGGTGGGCGTGAGGCAATCTAACGATTGGCCGTGTGATAACGCTCGTGTGTTTTTCCATTCTCGTGGATAAACATGAATATATACGATCGTGTGGCAGATTGGTTAACCCGACCAATACATATACAGACTTACATACAAAAAACAGTCTTAACAACTATCCCTCCCTGGGTTTGAAACTAAAGCCGGTAAAAAAACAAAAAAACTTGAATATCATATCCCTTATTATTTTGTAAAATGTTTTACTAGGGCCTATATGCAACTAAGCTGTTTTACAAATATTGTTTACGTATATATTAGAAAGAGTCAGAAAACCATTTTAGCAGTGCTTAAAAACGAGGCATTTGTACCAAGAGTTTAACCGTTAGAATGTGGATTGATTAGCATTAGAGTATAGTACAGAAGTATAATAGTTATTTTAATCATAAAATATGCAAATTACTTATTTGCAAAACATGGGATTGATTGATTTGAAACAACCCAATAAGGTACTTCAAGCAACAAAATATAATCGAGATTTCAACCGAACGATAGCGGACGGTGTTTGAATATTTAACTGACTCGTTTTATGTGATTTAAACCTTCTGCGAAATATAGCAACTAAGTCTCTGTATGAACACAAACATTTACACCTAAGCGTTCGTAAGTGCTTTTGGCTATAACTGTATGTAGAATATTGGTGTAATTTTGAATGAATCTTTCAGTAACTAAAATCTAAGTATCAGTTTATTAACAAATTAAAATATATTTCAGTTAAATACGGTCGTGAGGCCAAATGGTTAAGGTGGCCGATACATGTACATAATTACACACAAATAACGGTCCTAGAAACTTGGCTCGGTAAAAATAGCAAAGTAGATCCCAAATAAGCTTATCCACAAATTCACGAAAAGGGTATAAAATATAATATTCTATGTAGAGTTTGAGATAGTTGTCCGATTTTTACAATTTAATTCTGACCTCTCAAAATCGGTTTGTCCAAATGAGCTGAATATTCAAACGCAAGCGCGTGAGTGAGTGTTGACGTCATAGCGGTGAACGACCAAGTCGCCATTATTCCCGCGCTGTCCAGAACCACCCGTCGAAGTCCGATTTTCAATGTTTCTGCAAAGTTTAGCAAAAAGCAAGGATAAATTGAAGACACTTTCTAAATAGATTAAACAATATTTGTAAAAATACTTAATTGCATAAGCCCTAGTAGAACAGTATAATAAAATGAATAATCCATAATATTTTAGCAAAATAATAGGGGATAGGATATTTATGTTTATCCACGTGACTGGGAAAACGCGTACGGGTAATCAGATCACCTCGCGCCCACCATCGGGTTACCAGAGCTATTGCAGTGAGTTGTGTATATGATTAACACATTCCTGTTGTTTGGTAGAACCCATTAATCCGCTGGGTTCAGGCAATATCTGCTGTGTAGGCTACCTTGACCAAGGTCTTACAACATTTTAGCTGAAAGGCGACGAGCCCACCAAGCTAATCAGTCGCACGAAAGCACTTAGTTGCGCTAGCAGTGTTAAGGTGAGGTTAAAGTCAACGGATTTCAATATTAAATAAAAATTTCAAGCAACCTGGCAATATTTTTCCTTTAGCGTGGTATGTCTTCACCCCAACATAGAGTTGGATTGGATACATTATACTGACGAACAACACCAGCACGGCGGAAACGGCATGTAATTCGCGGTCAAAGGTGTAAGTCCACACTGCTGAAAGGATTGCTCCCATCGCCCAAGTTATGTAGAATGTCTGATTAAAAATAAGAAGAACTAAAACAATGTAATAAATATTTTATCGATTTATAAAAGGTAAAATAACAATTACGTTTTCTTAGTAAATGGGAAACACGGGAGATTATAACAAGGCCGTCAGATCACCTCGCGGCCACCGTCGGGTTACCGGAATTATTGCAGTGTTTTGTGTATGGTTCACACGTTCCTTTAATTTAGTAGAACCCATTATTCCACTGAATTCAGGCAATGTCCGTTAAATGCCCTGCGCCAATTAACTATCTAGTGCCCAGTTTCGATGCAATTATTTGGCTACAAAATGGGAGAACCAAGGGGGTTATCACACGGGCAATCGTCAGATTACCTAGCGCCCACCCTCGGGTTACCGGAGCTATTGCAGTATGTTGTATATGATACATACGCTTCTTCAATTTTATTAGAAACTAATACTTTATTGGGTTTAACAGAAGTTCGCTTGGTTCGTAGCCCAATATATAACAGAATGCATCCGTGTGTGTATAGGATTCGGATAGACGTTATAACATCAAAATAAGGTGAAAGTATCGCATGAAACAAATCATTTCAAGTATCTGTCATCGCATGTTTACAGCCGGGTTGACAAATCTATTGCAGTGTATTCAATAAGTTTAATCTTCGATACATACTTTTAAACGATTTATTTGAATATATTGGATCGAGGTAACGACAATCAATTTTCTTATAATAATTTGTTACTTTGTCATAGATGCCGACCAACATTTTAAAACGGTAACTATATTAACAATAACAGTGGTATGAAAAACAACGAAAGTCCACATCGCAGTTTAATTGGACTTGTTGTAATGGTGGATAGAGTATTTATGTTTAACTGCTTAATATCCGCTGTTTTGCCCAACAAAACAACCATATAGCAAGTGTACAGTTGCGAACCTACCACCTTTTCGGCTGAAAGGCATTTCAAAAGCCCAGCAAGCTAATCGGTCGGACAATATAGTAATAAAACACAGTGTCGTGCCGTTGCACACATTCTTTCTCAAGGAAGGTGCAGGTAATCGGCGGGAGTGGAAACCGAACCAATGACATATAATCTTTACCGGTGGAAATATGTTGTGGTACTTGCATGCTTTGTACATGAAAACTGCAGCAAGAATGTTGGATAGTAGAGTGATTGGCCAAGCGAGGGTTACCTGGAATATAAAATAAATTACAAAACTTTTATTCAATGTATTAACAACATTTTACGATTCTAATTTTGGAGCTGTCAGTAAGACCAATTTATATATAGAGAGAGAGAAAGAGAGAAGGAGAGAAAGAGAGAGGGAGTGAAAGAGAGAAGGAGAGAAAGAGAGAGGGAGAGAAAGAGAGAAAGAGAGAAAAAGAGAAAGAGAAAGAGAGAAAGAGAAAAAGGTAAAACCGTTTTTAAAACAATTCGATATACATGTAGCAGTCACGCTAATCATTTCGTTGGTCTTGTGCGGGTGCCTCTAAATACTACAGGACCGCTTGGAGCGCTTGGATCGCTTGGATCACTTAGATTGCTATGGAAAGTAATTCTAACCCTGTCCCAAACACTAATCTCAACCCCAGAACTAACTTTAACCCCAAATCTAACATTAATATCATAGCTTTTGTAATTACTAAGTATAGTAAGCGATCCAAGCGATCTAAGCGTTCCAAGCGATTTAAGCGCTCCATGCGCTCCAAGCGGTCCAAGCTCTCCTGTAGTATTTAGAGGTACCGGTCTTGTGCAGCTAAATGAGTATAGCCGTGTGGCCAAATGCTCAAAGCGACCGATACACATCCCGAGTTATATACCAAAACATGATCGGAGTAACCCGGTAAAACTTGGTCCCCTAAAAAATAAAAGTCGGCGTGGAAGTGTAGAAATAATTTCTTTATACAAGGTACAGTTTCGATCATCCCATGATCTGCTTATCACTAACACTAGCATTTGAATTAAGAAATCTGTATATTAAAGGGACGTGTGAACCATTCGGCCACAAAACACGGAACATGTAGCGACGTCAGGACTGGGGTGGTGCTAAGCGGAAGATTTTCTGCGTTAAACTGTTTCTTTCAAGCCTATATTGCTCAAACCAAAGTTATACCAGCAATGTTAAGAAATAAATGTTAACAAATTATTAATGTTAAAAATAAATTATTATGAATGGAAATAAAAAAAATATACAGGGTAAGGTTTTGAACCCGCGAACGGCTTGCCACTAATTTTTAGAAAATGCCACCAACCATGGTCTGGGACGGGTCGTTGTCGACGTTGTACTTCGTTGCGACTTTCAGTGGGGATTGTCTGAAGAACTCTGTGGAAACAAGTTTTAACTGATTTGTATGTTTCACTTTTCCACGTGTATCGCAAATTGGGGAGTTGAAACCAACCCCGACTAGTCGGTTGTGTCCTTGTCTGATCTGCCATTGACTGAAACTAGTGGAATAATGGGTTGAAGGAACGTCTCAATCACACACAGCGCACTGCAATAGCTCCGACGGTGGACGCGAGGTAAACTGACAATTGCCTGTGTGATAACATAGCTTGCGTTTTTATCCATTCACGAGATAAAATTGTGTGTTTATCCATGAGGAGATATTATTGAATAAAGTCCACTTAAGTATACAAAGGTATTTCTATAAATTATATTAATTACATTCCAAAACCCAACTACTTACTTGTTCCCGGTAATTCCAATTTCCCATTTGCAGCAAATATGAAGAACAAATAGGCACACAGGCCGGTGGACAAGACCACTGTCACACAAAATATTCGTTCGTTGGTTAAATTCATGATAATTTAAACCGACTTTCCTACCAACTTCGTTGTTATAACTATTAGTGTACAAAACTGGTTAAAATTCGTCTAAACTTTAAAACTTTGTTGTATAAATCAAAGGTTAATAATTGCAGCAGATATTTCTTATTGGCCTGCATAACTGAATGCAATGAATGCAACGCAGACATGAAGCATCAGTTATCACAGCGATTAACCGTCCATTAAATTCTCGTTAATACATGGACGTTCATACCGGGAAGCTACGTATTTTCGTCCTTTTTTTAAATGGCCGTTTCAGAAGAGGAAGACGCGTCTTATAGCAATAGAGGTGCCAAAACAAAGTATTAAGTATTGGAATGGAATGGGCAGCACAAAACAAGGCATATCACAATTCTTAGTACCACATGACGTGGTACATACCTAAATAGGTTATATTGCGTGATAAATGCTGTACACCACAGGAGGTAACTTACACCGATGTGCAAAACATATATTTAAACGTTACGCGTTTCAATACTCTTGTTACCATTATGAAAACCAATTAAATAGTTACTATATACGCGTATAAGACTTGTCATTTTGTTACAAGTTTAATGTTTTATGGTGGTTAGCTTTTAAAACCTGCGAAAAAAGTTAAGTCTTAATCGATTCGATATAAACGTGTTGTATAGCAAATACGAATTAGGGAAGATTAATGAGAAAACTGGACTCTATTAAAAGGACGTGAGTAAAGTAAAATAATCCATCTTAATTATGAGGCTGTTGGCTCAAAATGATTCTTTTCCGTTTAAACACAACAACAGCGTTTAGTCAGTTTCTAAAATAAGTGGTCCATGAAGGAAATGCTGTTATGACTAAATTAGATTTATGTTTACATATTTATCATTTAGTATATACTGTTATGGGTTATCTGAATTTCGTCAGCAAAATAAATAACTGAGATTATGACGAATAGCAAATCAGTCTAGCGAGATAAGTGCGCATAGGGTGAATATCCTTTTTCTTCCGCAACTACTAAATACGGGTAATACTCTAGGGTGGAAGCATAACATTATCCAAATAAAAATCGGTATTTTTAACCAATCGTCCATACATGCTGTATATAAATCGCTTGCGCTAACCATTCGGCCGCACATGCTGTATATGAACCGTCCCGCTAAAAACACCACGCTAGCACGCGGCGCCACCACGCGGATTGCAGCATAGGTTAAATAGAAAATGTTTTAACGACTGACGTTTTGCTGTTTTTTCCCGTTTTCTAATTATCATCAAAAGTCCTGCTTCGTGTTTTCATTGTGAAAACATAAAATAAACCAAACTAAAATACCACCGGAAAATTGAATTTAATCAAACTGAATTAATTAATTATTGCAGCAAATGTTTAAAGCGAATCTTATTCTTATTTAGTTGCTATTATTACATGGCATTTTTCTTACAGGAAAATGCATAGCGGGGCAGAGTGGTTTTGGTTAGGTCATTCAGCAAGAATGTTTGTTACTGATTTTCATATCATTAAAGGAAGCCAAAACACGGAAAATTAAGGTTTGCATGCAGCTCCAAACACCCGATAAACACTAGACTTTAGTGGCAAGACCGATTCATACACATATTTCTACATAAAAACGGTCTTAATAATGATAAGCCTCGTCCATCATGAGTTGTAAACTAGTAAAAAAACATAAAAATATGAATTTTCTTCAGTGTAGTTATGGACTTAGTATTAAGTTTATTCTTCTTTTTTTTATAGTTTAGTTTAGTTTATTCATTTTTTGCCCCAGTTTTTAAAAATGGCAAACGAATATAATCACGATACAGGAACGGGAAAAGACGGCAAAACGAACAGTCGTTAGAACACGTCAGTAAAAAAGGATATAAATTAATGAATATAGCGGACGCGGCCGCCAAACCTAGGTAAATGAACAATATTTAGCAATCGAAATTTAATTAAGACTAAACGATTTAGGAAGACAGGTTGTTGGTTCGGTATCCACCCTCGTTGTATTTGTCCTTGCAAAAGACACAGTCTTGATTCGATGGATTTAATGAGAATCCGAACGTCGAAATTATATTAATTATATTGAAAAACACTGGGATAATTCCTGTATTCGATTGCGAGCACAAGGAAAGCCGACTACTATCCGTTTTATAATGTTAATGACTGGCTGTCCTATATTTTTGGATAAAAACGGGAAACCTATACTGTCTTAAATCTGAAATTATACAATTTTCTCTTTTTTTAAATGATCCAAAATTTTTGTTCACTTTTACGTACACACGAGTTCACAAATGCATTTAAACGCGCATAAACGTAACGAATCACTTTCTGGTTAATTCCAAATTAAAGAAGCAACTTTTGTGATGCTGGTATATTTACTTCTCTCCTTATTTAGCAAAGACAATCACAGATTCCATCTGGAACAATTTACACAAACAAGATGTTTTGATACACAAGTAATTATTCAAATTCAACCCGGAAAGGCATGAAGTGATTACAACACAAAACAACCTGTCACGTGGTTTATGTTGATGTTTAAACAACTCTTGTTGGGTTTTTAGTTTTTATTATATTTTAACCTAGTAATAAATAATGGCAAATTAGAAACAGTTAAAAAAGACAAAACGAACAATCATCAAAACACCGAATTTGAGAGAAAAATTGATTTAACTAAATTAATATTACGGACGCGGCCGCCAAACTTAGGCGAAAACGATACTGTTGAAACAAAAATTAACTA
The DNA here is from genome assembly GCA_000149265.1 of Ciona savignyi. Taxonomy (NCBI): domain Eukaryota; kingdom Metazoa; phylum Chordata; class Ascidiacea; order Phlebobranchia; family Cionidae; genus Ciona; species Ciona savignyi. The sequence goes on from CH003424.1 coordinate 446,814, forward strand.
AACGATATAAAGCCCTAAAAAAGTGTGCGGTAAAGCACGACCAGTACTCAGGAAACTCTATACACATTTCTAACCGGTAAGTGTTGTCGTTTGCGGAATTTGATATCAAATTTCAAAGAAGCCTTTGGCTTATTAAAATTGTTTCAAATACCCCAAACTCCGACGATATTTTTGTATCGGTGCCTTGACTTTTTCGCCACGACATTGGGGCCCACTTTTTCTGTAAAAATATTACTTGTGAGGTGCAAAAACCGTCGGCAGTTTTTATCAACTTACCTTACCATCGCTAAAAAGTCAAATATAAAATGCAACGTATTGATTTAATATAAACTGAGAATTTTAATATTTTTACTGTAATAATCAGCAAAAGACGTGTTTTGTTAATTAAAAGCTTTAACATACACATACTAGGCTGCATCGTAAAGTATCGTGTTAAATATTACAACCCGTTGACATAAGTCGACTTCAGAACTCGGTTAAAGTGGGATATACCATGGTTCGTACAGTAGCTGCTGGAACACACGTCCTTGCTTTGGTCAATGTAAAAGCCACTTCAAACCCCGAATTTGGCAGCTGACCAAGTTGAGAGCGATGTTGTAGGGAAAGTTGGAATGAAACTAAGAAGGTTCTGTAAGGAAGCTGAAGGGCCATCCAAGTGTGCCTTTCCATGGCCGCAGCGAAAGTCATAATTACGAAGCAAGTGGCCCAATACTAAGTAAGTTATTTATAGAATTCCAATGATTTGAAACTTAGTTTGCAAGGAGGTGGCATCGGGTTTCCAATCACGAAACAAGCTTTGATTAATTGTGTAAACTTTTAGGAAGGATGTATGTTAAAACTAGCGCAAGAGCAGTGGAATTTACGGTACTTACAATTACATGGCTGCATATATATTAAGTTAGTATGACTTTTCATTTGGTTTGTCGTTGTATAAGTTGTCGGGTGGTAAACCAAGAAATAGTAATAAACCAAGAAATAGTAAAAACTAAACAAACGCAAAAGGCATGTTTTATATAGCAGACTATACATGCCATAAATCATTTCGCTGAATGTACAGTGTTCATATTTGCCTTTGATATTAAATTTAATACAAACGTCGGTTCTAGCGCAAATGGAATTAAATGTCACGCCCGTTTAAATTTATTAGTTTGCGCTACACTCTCGGAAAGCATGTTATTTATCAAATGAACTGTCAACTGAAGGAATCTCTCGACTTTAACCAAAAATCTTCTAGCTTTGTGTAAGGTAGTACTTTAAAGCTGTGGAAATATAAATAAATATTGGTTGGGCTAGGTGAGAACAAAGCTTTGTACTACAGCATATATGTATACCTGGAAGCACTTAATACTTTCTTATCTAACACAAGTACCATTTAATCAAATACTTGAAATTAACAGGACCCCGTTCATTTTGATTAAAAACAATGAACCCAGTAGAATTAAATAGATTTACATTTGCAGACGTTTTAGATACATAAGTGTTGGCCATTTCGGTCCATTTTAAAAATATTTCATGTACTTCTTTTAAACTGTTATGTTATTTAGGATTTATCATGATCTGTTCGCCATTTAGTGTTTACATGATCTGTATTGCTCAATTTTGTAAATGAGATTTATATTTGGGGGTATACAACTATATTGCTTCTGTTTGTGTTATTGTGGCACTTTAAATGCTCCTCGACAGCAATATAGGTTGAAAACACGAATCAAATAGCAATATAGGTTGAAAACACGAATCAAATATCGCTGCCTATTCCCGACTATGTGACATAACGCTAAGCACACATACCCCCGACTAGTCGTGTGTACTTTTCTGGGTGGAAAGTGCGACAGACCAAAGGAATAATGTCTTTGTTCAGCACGCGTGTCTTTCCTAAGCTGTCAGCTCTAAAGTAGGATTCAACGAAAAGTTTCTAAGAAGACAATTCGAACTGTGTACTGTGCACAGAATACGTAGAAATGCTTAGAGTTAAGTTTGTTCCCCGTGTTATTTTTCATTTTGTATTATAAGATGTATCTGTTTAGTGGGTAAAAACAAAACTTGAACATCGGGCTTCAAAAATCGTGATATTTTAAAATCTGTAGGACTAAATGCGATTTAATCGCCGTTTACGCTTGGGTAGAGTGAAACGCCGTTGTAAAAACTACGTCACAGTGCGCATTGTGGAGATTTTGATTCATAATACTATCTGTGACGATTCGGTTATTGTTGCTATAATCTTAGTAGTGGAGTTTGTGGGACTGACTGTAATAACTGGTGGATTAAAGCACAGATTGATGACAGAAGTTGTTATCGTAACGTTTCAATTGTGAGGCGCGTTTCCTGGAGCAGAGCGACATATCGGCAAAAGCTTTGTTTACTGTAAAACCATCTGACCATGCTTGGCGAGTGATAGGCAGTGTTGAACAGGACAGCAGCCTTATCCAGTTTAGTTATGCGATAACTCAGAACCACTTCTGTGTGTATGAACGTATGGGCTTTAGAATAGTCGGTGTATTTTGTTTTACGTTTTACCGTTTATAATCCGGGAAACAGATTTGGTGAGATTTCACCAGCCAGTCGGTTTATAAGTTGCAGCGTGGGAATGGACGACTTCAACTATTCAATTGTACTTATAATGGAGTAATCGCTTCATTGAAATTTAGCAATAACAAGTTTAATATTCATTGATTTGCTATGGTGAAGAGGCAACTTTAGCGAATATTAATTCTCGCTCCACTATTAAGCGCCGACTAGTCTAAATTTGAGGAGAAAAGACAACACATTACAACACAGAGTAGTTTATTTTGACAGTAAAAGGTCTAAACAAGTATTTGGTTCGTAAGTGATCGGTCAGTCGGTACAGGAATGGACCACTTACTTCAAAGTAGATGTTTTCGTACTCGCTTCAAAGCAGTTTACGTAACCCCCCGTTGGAACATAAATCTAACTTAGAGTCAAACTACTGTGTGGTAGCACAGGTCGAATAGCTTAGGCGTGTTAAGATGTGGACAAATATTGTAAAGCAGCTGATTTTTAAATATACCACTGTGTTAAAATACAATCACGAGTTCATTTTAACTTTGAGAAACGTTAAAGTGATAACGGAAACCGGCTACTTCTGGGAAACAATTAATTTGAATATAGACGAATAAGGATAATGTAGTAAGTTTAATTTATCTTTTCTTAGTTAGACCATCGAAAAAATTATATTGAATATATAATTCCATTGAAACGAAAGTGAAAAGGGGAAAAGGAGAGGGCGTTGAATTTGCTTGGTTTAAATATAAGTCCACATACCCTTATTTAAAAACACTACAAGAGCGGTTGTCATAGTCTTAGGTTTCTTTTTTTAGCAGACCAAGTCTTGAACCCATGACGGGTTCGTCGACAAGGCGGTTTTATATTGATATCGTGATATGTAAAAATCGCTTTAACCACTCGGCCACACGATATGTAGATTAGGTGGAGTTTATCTAAGTTTTATACGTTTTATGCATTTTACGACCTCAACAATGGTTTAGTATTTACAAGTGTTTAACATTTAGGTTAATTTTATCATTATCAGATTTATTCAATTTCTTTGTCGAAATGGCTAACATGCTCGTTAAACGTATTTGTTTGGTTGGTACAATGATCATGAATATTAGATTTTTCAACAATGTGCTGTAAGGCATGTAATACTGTGTACATAAGTTAAGATTTTGGAGAATAAAGGCGTATCGATTAATGGGTGAACTTTCGTTTTGCAAAAGGTTTCTTAGTTACAGCAATTTACCGAAATGTGTTTCAGCAGTTCCATTTAGGTTTATGCTTTAAAATAAATGTAACAAAAAGATTTTACGAGTTTTTCTGATGCACAAATCACGCGAACAGTAAAAAGTGGAACTGTTTTCCCATTTTTTAGGTTATCTTACGTGTTTTCATTATGAAAACGAAAATCAACTCGAAATTGTGAATACTAAGCGTCCTGCACAGCGGCTGTGCCGACACTACCGGGTTAGGAGGCGATGTGTCGAATTTCCAGTTAATCACGGAACGAGTTCTCTCAGTTTCGCGCCAAATTACCGATGTCAACTCAAGTAATGATGAAATGACTGTGTGGAAGGAAGACGGTTATTTTAATAGACGGGATGCCACTGTGTATTCATTACTTGTGGATTGTATTCGAAATTTGTCAAGGCGCATAATTGCTACACTTTTTATATTGACCATAAATTGGAGAATGATAAATGGTGTACATAATGAGTTTATTACGTTGGCTGTACAAAATTGTTTAGACACTTTTCTTATTGGTGCTGGAGTAAGCTTATAGCCACCAGAAGCAAGTAAAAGCGCCTATAGTATTTATTAAACCCTCACTTAGCTCCGGCGTTATACAATGTCGTTGGGACAGTTGTAAGAAAGACACACATCGGAAAGTATGAATATAGTACGACTGGTCTATCCTACAAGCGTGGATCAAGGCAAAGGTTGACGACACGGTTTTAAGCGAGGTGACTAAAGCTCAGACCAAACATTTTAAATTGTAGCATTATCACGCACTAGTATCTAGTTGTGAATATCAACTTTGTTATGACCCGATTCGGTGTATTCACTATCATGTACGAGCCGCCTTCAGTTACAAACAATATTGAAAAGAAATTTAACAACGTCCGTGTCTGACCCATACAGCACACGACACCAAATGTTCACAAAGACTTAATCATCGCCAATTAGTAACACGTTTTCATAGAACCGGAACAAAAACAACAGGACTTATGTACTCTCCTATACTTAAAGATATGGACAACCAAGTATGCTAGTAAACTAATTCTTTCTGGCGGCTAAATTTATTTTATATTTCGTTACTTTAGTAATTGTTGGTTATTTTTTACAACAGTTATGTTAAAGTGAGCACATATTAACAATATTAATTTAATAGAATACACGTTTCTTTAAACTTGGCAGCTATACCAGTGTAACGCGTGTATGTACTAGAACAGGATGTGATCCATTAATACCCCAAGTCGGTGTTCGCTAAGTTCAATATGCCCAAGGACAATCGACTAGCAAGCGATCAGTTTCGAGTCTATAACTTTTTGGCTGATATGTGACGCACTAACCTATCAAACGTTACTCCATTGATTTCACTGGAACTAGGCAACATTCATCATTTACACGACCGCACATGATAGTGTTCAAGCCGGAAATTAAACAGTAAATATCTGTTGTTAATATTCGAACCAGCGCGACGAGACAAGTTTACTTTTTATTATTTTTGTTACTTGAGTTTCGAAACCATTATGGGATCGTCATTAAGGCCATTTTTTTATTTAAAAGTCGCGTTAACCATTTGGAAACATAACCGTTCCGTTCTGCATTGCAGATTATATTAGAGCAAAATGAAAGATACGAGTTGTATTTCAATTGATAATCTCCCATTGAATAATACAACCTTCCTGAGACCAAGTCGGGGTTACCCTCGTGTACGTGCGAAGAGTGTACCAGACCCAGTGACAACTTCGAATTATCAGATTCACAACAAAACAACACACAAGCACAGATGGCCTGTCGCCTCCTATTATTACACATCAAGCTTTCCTTCCCTATATAACTCACTGTACACAAATGGTACAGACAGGGATGAACCATCCACCACGAAAGGGTAAATACTTATATTTTTCAACAAACTAACCATGTGATATTTTTTTACTTATCACATCATTTTTGTAATTGAATTTCTCCAGCCAAGGTCCTAACGAAGGTCTAAATAGTGTTATATTGGTGCTAAAATCGATTTTCTAGCATTTTTATTGTCTAGTGTACTTGGGTTATAAAATTCCTGGTCTATATTTAACCAACAATGGTATAGCAGTGTGCAAGATAGGCTGTTTAAATTTTTATACGAGGTGGCTAAATGCAAAAGGCATTAGGTACACTTAAAGTTACCGGAGCTATTGTAGTAAGAAAGAGAAATTACAATAAATATGGTGGAGATATTCCTACAGTTTCTGTACAATCTATAAAACAACTGGGTCCGGGCCACATTAGCGACGTTATGTTGCCCAAATATACAATGTGCAAGCTGTTGACTGGTTTCGATTCTAGTTTCGAATCTTTGGTGGACTGGCTGGAGCGGTACCAGCAGAATCAAGTAGTAATCGGCAAGAGAGGGGACGTGATGTGTCTATCATTTGTATGGGAGTCTACCACCTAACTTCGTAGAGCAACGGCTCCAAAGTGTGGTCCATGGTTACGGACCCAGACAATGGCTGCGAATGGTCAACAAATTTCCTCAGAAAACTTTGAAAGTTGTGATCGTATCGACTAAATATCGACCTTTGTATAATACCATTACCACTTTGAACTGGACAGACATATCACCAGTCCTAGACTAATATATTTGTTTCTTCTTTGGTTCTTGGTATACCAGCAAGGATTGTGTAAAGGAAGTAACGATCATTGACTTCGCGCCATTTTCATATCCTAATTGTAATTCATAACAATGCCGTTTGTTCTTAGACAATTGTCTTTAATAACGTTAAAGTATTACTGTTTAGCTAATTTAAACCAAATTTAACTTCGTTTTATGTAAAGTATTTTACTTCTTTGGGCCTAGCTTTGAACTAATGACTACTGCATATCTTCCTATAATAAATTTATCTATGGTTAGCAGGGTTTTAGGATATATCAGATTAAAACAATAGTACCAATATAAACAAACACATATGACATCAAAATAATTCAATACCGACTCTAATATAGCATTTTGTCATAAAACTAACTTTGTAAGGAAACTTTTCAATCCTATTAAACACGCGATAAATTTGGTAGTTTTTTGCGGTTATATAGATCAGGATATTTGCTATGAAGCGATTATTGTTACAAGTTCATTCTATTTACAGTGTGTCTTACCCAAAAAGTCGAAAAAGTTGCACTCCGGCTTCCACCCGAGGTTCACCGGTAGCTCCCGTTTCTACCCGAGGTGTGCCGGCAGCTACTTTAATCGGGGATTACAAAGAGAGATTTCCATGGCGGTAAGATTAACATTGATGTACGGTCGTGTGGCCAAATGGTTAACGCGACCGATACATATTCAGACTTACATATAAAACGGTCTTAGCAACAATCCCAGTCCGGCTTTGAAACTTAGTTCATTAATGTTCGGTCATGTGGCCGAATGGTTAACACCGCCGTACACATATTCTAAAGAAAAACGGTCGTAGTGACAAGCCCACCATGGGTTCTTAGATACTTAGCCAGATAAAAAAGAATAACGTTGAAAATGGATAACAATAATAGAAGGGGAAGATTGAAATTAACCACTAAAAACATTAAATTTTTACCAATGTTGAACTAAAGATAACCTGACGTATACAAATATATTCCACCGATACAGCGGATTCGATACAAATATCGTCAGCCGAAGGGTTGCAGATTAGAAACTGATCGCTAACTAGTCGCTTGTGTCCTTGAATACGGCACTTAACGGACATTGCCTGAACCGAGCGGATTAATAGGTTCTACTACATTGAAGGAACATGTGAATCATATACAACACACTGCCATAGCTCTGGTAACACGACAGTGGGCGCGAGGTTATCTGACAATTGGCCGTATGTCAACTTGTATCCTATCCAATTCATAAAAATAATATTACGCAATAGAAATCTACATTGTATTGTGACGTTCATAATGTACCATGTTTGCGAATACAAGTCACAAGATGAAGACTCATGTTCCAGGAAACTTCAGTTTCGTTGTGGAAGGGAAAGAAACATAATATTTCCTGTTTCATGTTTGTCACGCCGCGGTTCATGTGTGTAACGGCTGTTATAATACTTCTGCTCGCCGCATGAATGAATGAAACGGTGAGCGCGAGGTAATCTGACGATTGCCCAAGTGGTAACCCCCTCGCGTTTCTTTCATTCAATAGATTCTACCTGATTGAAGTAACGTGTCTATCATATACAAAACACTGCAACAGATTCGGTAACCAGCAGTGGGCGCGATGTAATCTGCCGATTACCCGTGTGTTAACCCCCTTGCGCTTTCCATTTACGAGCATAAACGTGAATATACTATTCTAAATCTTGACTTAAAGGTGTTATAATTACCCAACCTAAAGTAATAATAAAGTATCACGGGTGCAATAATAATAGGGAAATCATGGGGAAGTTGGCAAAACCGTTTTTTGTAAATCGGTATATGTCGTTTTAACCATTCAGCCACGCCACCCATACTAAATAGAGAAAATATAAAATCAATTAAATTCATAAAACCCCAAACGTACCTTAGCGTCGTTAAGTTTAAAACTACGCGAATTGATGTAGTCACCAGAGGTTTTTAAGAAAGGCGAAAATATGAAACCACCGAAATTTAACTATCCCCAACCCACAGGCGTTGAGTTTAAAATTGCGCAAATTCGTAATGTTCACGTCATATCCACGGGAAGTCTTTAGCTATCCTCGACATTTAATCCGTTGTTCCGTATTTTCGCATACCAGCACGGGCTGTTTAAAAACAAATTCAGTCCGTCTCATTTAGTTCCTTACTTTCCAGCCAATGTAGCCGGACCTCATTTACAAGTGTAAAGGTACTGACACCGAGACAGGAGAAGGATTCGTCCAAAACAAAACAACCAAACGGGAAAGAGCTGGAAAGCCAACAAATCACAGCCAGGTAATTATTAATTAGCCTATTTCCTTTAATATTTTAATGAAGGGGCAAACATTTAACTATGTTTTCTGCCATTAAAATACGTAACAGGATGTTCTAAAAAAGGGAAACAGGAAAATACGTAATACCGTCTTAATTCATTTTTGTTTTCAAATTTTTGTTTTTCGCCTATGTTTGATTTATTTATATCCTTTTTTATTTTTGAATGACTCGTTTTACGACTGTTTGCCGCTTTATCCTGTTCCTGTGTCGTTATTGCTTTGCCATAGTGTTATTATAGCTCGCTATATTTTAGGCATGTGTTTCTTTAATTATTGTTTTTAGGAAGCCAAACTCAAATAATCTAAACTGTTTTGCCCTTATCTCATGTTTTACCTCACTAAGTTTTGAACCCACAACGGGACTGTTATTGAGTCCGCTTTTTATATTAACCATTCTGCCACATATCTATTTGGTGTTTATGCAGATTTATTGTGCAAAGGTTCGAACCTATGATGGCCTCGTAACCAATATCATTTTTGTATAGTTGGTATATGTATAGGTTTGATTTAACCATTCTGCCACACAACCATTTTTATCAGACTTAGTTTCGTTCCCATGATGGTGGGTTCGTTTCTTAGAAGTTTTTTTGGAAGTACTTCGTTATATGTATTAGTCACGTTAACCAATCAGCCACACAACTGTTTTCATGCAGATCTGCTGGTGATATCGAAACTACATCTCGGCTGCCATCTAGCGGGACGACGCAACGCACACGGACGAGAAGTAATCGATCGGGAAGTTGCGACTTGAACCAAACCAACCAGCAATTCGACGAAACGATTTCATCGATCGGGTCTCACTCCCCAGTCGCCATACCCCTCTGGTCGCAGCGACGCCGAACATTAAGCTCCGGATCGCGTAACTACGTCACTAGAAGTATGACATCATTACAACCGAAGAAATCCCCCAATGCGAGAATCCTAGTGAACACAAAACACGAAGCCCAGACTCTCCCGCCAAAATCGCCGCTCAAACCAGCCAATTACAGATTATCCTTTGCGCAGTCGTACGCTGCGCAACTGACCGATATTAACCAACATAAACACAATAGCGAGACACGTAAAGCAGCTCGTACAACGCCCAACAAACCCATCCTAAAATGCGAGAGTTTCGTGAAGCAGAAGTCTGCAACAAAGGACCAACAAACCGAAACGAATTTGAACGATGATTCGCGCGAACCCAACTCGCAAGAAACCAACTCAAATATAACGAACCGCGAACAGTCAGTCACAGCCTCACCTACGACCCCTAGCGTCACGAGGTTAAACGCGAAATCACCTGACGCACAAACTAAACCTCACAAACCGGTGAGAACAGAAAAAGGACTCGCGTACTCGGCCGCACATTTCCGAGATAGATTCGATCCGACGTCTAAATCATCCCTGCTCTCATCCGATCAGCTGGTCATCAGGGAATCGGTAGAAAAGGTCCAACGATGGATGCGAACACTTCCCAAACACTTCCATACAATCCACCACGTGCTACCTCCGGTGCAACACGACTACTGATGCTCGAAATCCGTTTTCGAAAAAATAAAAAAATAAAATAATGTTTTTTTATGTTTTTTTTACCGAGCTCAGTTTCGAAACATCTTGCTTCCTCCTCAGACCGTTTTTTGAGTATAATTCGGTATTTGTATCGCTGGCTTTAACCATTTGGCCACACGGCCGTACAAAAAGTATTGGCACCAGGTTAAAATGCCAAAATACATAACACTTATCCTTTCGAATAAAATGGCCTACATTTGTGGTCCCTGTGCTACCATTGACCCCACCTAAATTGTATTGTTTCCCTTCAAATGAACAACCCATCCCAAGAGATATACAAATATGTCTGTTTATCTGTTTTGACCTTTTAATATTTTTTCCTCCATTTTATATTTATAATTAGTTATATGACTGGTTAAAGCGAAATAGATGACAGTGTGTAATTACGATCAACGATTGTATTTTGTTTCTATTGGAAGCTGCTCTGCATATTTATAAACCTGTCTTCGTAAAAGCATCACAATCCTTGCTTTATGACGAATGATTCCGGGGAATTCCCTACGCGTCATTAAGCTTAATCTGGTGCAGCGATCGGAAACCTACATCTCCGGAGCCGTATGTTACTCTTTTCATCCTTCTGATTTGGCTCTTATTATGTTTTATTTTGCTACTCTAGCGAGCGCTTATTAAGTAAAATATCCAAGCAACCACAGTGAAACAAACACAAGAACACTCGCCTCTTAATAGTTTTGCGGCTCCCAGTGATTTATTTTGTGGAATATCGGTTAAAATGGCTCACAAATGCAAAAGGTTGCCGACGCCTGACCTAATGCAACCAAATGTATCATTCAAATCCACACACACATACTACAATGGACATCCCAACTTGGCTTATAAGAACGCGTCATTCTAACTTATGAAATCAGTTTTACGTATATAAATTCAATCTTAACATATGTTACGTCATTCATTGACGTGTTTTGTCCTTCCAATTTTATTTTTTACCTTGAAATATATTATTTTATCCAGATGCTAGACTGTTATTATGAGCGCATACAAGTTATTATGTAGATGGTTGCTACCAGTTGATCAATTTCTAACAACGTTTAAATCCTTTTTCATAAGCCCTATTTAAACGATTTTTCTTCTGTTTTCAGTCTTTTTCTCCCTATTTCCTTTAATTAGTTACAGTATTTGTGGCAATATTTCGCACAATAAGACACGATACTGAATTACCAAGTTCCTTTTTTGGCACAAAAACACGATTTTCGCTGGGCATATTTATTCCAAGGGAATAAAGTCGATTGCAACCAGACAAGATAAGTAACGCAGAAAAATAAATAACAAAAAGTATTGTGTGTCCGTACCATCTAGATAGCAGAAATCATCGCTAGTAAAGATTTTGAAGCAGTGTATAGATAATAACTCAGAAGTTGGAAATGTGTAAAGTGTACTAGTGGATTGTGAGCAAATAAAGAGCACTATAAGCAGAATAGGCAAAGCTTTAGAAGTCATTATTGCACAGTATATTGGACCCAAAGAAAGTATATCAGCCAGTAGAATTGGTCGTCGCATATTTAGCCAGCACCCACCCCTGGGTAAACCGGTCTTGGCCGGTGTAGACCGGTTGCAGACGGAATTCCCTTCCGTGTTCTACGGTTGTCCAACTGTGTCGGTCCACACCCAGCGCTTGGACGTGATACTGATGGAATAGCAATGGACGATCCCGGAGGTCTGGAATAATTGGAATTTAAATTATGACTTGGAACTTTGTATGTGGTTCTGGAGTCATACGTATAGGATATGTTGATCCTTGTGGGTAGGCTTTAGTTAGCGACAGGTTTCGATCCTACAACCTTACTACTGGCAGTCTAACGCTCTACAAATCAACATACGGACACAGAGCCGAGTGTCTAATGTATATCCAAGATTTTCGTTATAATTATGACATATATTTTAGAAGCAAACCGATTAAAGTGGAAGCAGAATCCAGCTGAATAGCTTAATGGGCTGGTGTGTATCACCTGAGAAGTTGCCGGATCGAAACTGGTCGCGACCTAATTGCTTGTATCCTAGCCAAGGTGCTTTGACCACATGAATAATTGGTTGAACAAAAAAACATAAAACTGAATAATACGCAACAAACTGCAATAGCTTCAACAACTGGACTGTAGGCGCGATTTATCGAAGGGTAACCGTGGATAAATCCTTCAACGTGATTTCCCTACCCACCAAGATATAAACGACACATCCATCCCAGCAAAACAAGTGCTTACCTCAGTGAAGAACCAGGTATTCTGTTAGAATGCTGGGTTTGCTTCTCTGCTGGACGTTGTTGTCTGAATGTTGCAGCGTTTTCGTAAACTGGTTCATTGATTTGGGGGTTATTGGGGGACGAAGGAGGGTTGATCCCGTAATTTAGGGGGGCCAGCTTCAATCTCTGGGTCTGGCTCGCTTGTGGGGTCGGGGGTAAATCACTCGGTGAGTTGAACACGCTTTTAGGGGTCGTGGATCGCGATTCGGGGGATTTCCCGGGAGCAGGAAGTTTACTGGCTGCAGTAAATCTAGAAATTCGTGAACCAGATTGTGAGCGGCGGTTGGGGGCGATTTTCGACTGGGGATTCCCCTCCGAACCCCGTTGCGCTGGAGATTTAAGGTTTCCAGAATGTTCGACCATTTCCCGCGGCCTAGAATCAACAGATGAGGTTGTAGTATCAGCGCACTGCGGTCCAGAGTTCTTCATATTTCTCCCCCTGAAACTCGATTCCGAGCTTGAAGTCGAAGTGTTGGAATCCACTGTGCCTTGCATTGCCGAGTATCGGAACGACGTCGCGCTGTTCCGCTTTCCTTTGCTCAACCTCACCGCCGGCTTCGTCGTCGGATCTGACGAACCCGATGACGTCATTCCACGAGCCTCTATGACGTCAGCAATGCCGTCAGACGGCAACGAACCGAAGCTGGAGCCGGTCCCGGTGCTATTTCCACCGCTAGATGGCGGAAGAGGGAGGCGGCAGGGGGAATTATCAGGGGTGGTTCGCTGAAAAAGAAAACAAATAAATATTTTGCCAAAAAATCGATAAAAACAAAGAAATTGGGAAACAACTTACCGGCATCCGTCCTTCCATTATACTGTTTCTCGCCCCAGCCATCTGAGAAAGCTCAGCTTGTACAACGGAGCTGATGAAAGCCTTTTCGAATACTTTCTGGTGCTCGGCGTAATTCAATTTGTGCCGGTTCGATTCGCGCTCCGGTTTACCTGGGATTACAAGTGGGTTATCAGTGTTGCTAGTGTGGCCAGTGTTGCCGAGTGACAAATAGGAGAGCAAGGAATATAGTCCAAAAGAGAATACGCGGTGAATCTTGTAATTACGTAGAAGGAAATTAATTTTAACTACATAAATTGTAAAACAAGGCTAGTTAAAAAACTGCGTTAACTCCAATCGCTGTTATTTTTTAACTTCGTGCTAAAACGCCCTACGTTCCCAAACGGGATAAACAGGAATTATCTTTGCACGCAGCGCAGTGGCTTAACAAAACAAAATACAATTCGAAACCCCAACACATAAGTTTAACTAATAATCCATAAGTAATGAACGGACAAGGCAACTAACAATTTTTGATCCATAACTCTAAGATACAATGACAGGGAAGTCCCATTACTTAAGCTGGTATTACCTGGGCTGATATTACTTTGTCCGTTCTGCTGATATCCGAATTCCTGTTTTCCAGTTAAATCCTCTTTACTTCCAGTATAATGGTTTCCAACGGACTTCATGATTCGACCTATGGGGCCACTGGGGCTGGGCTTGGGTGGTCTCAGTCCAACTTTCGGTTTGTACGACGCGGGTGATTGTGTTGTGTTGTTATTAGGGGAGGTTCGTACAATAGTTACTCCAGTAGCGAATATCTCGCGCCCCTGACTCGAGCTTTTCGGCGCCGGGTAGCTGACCGACGACGGACGAGGGTTCTCGAGCTTTTTCGCTCTAGCGAGAAGAACGTTCTCGTACGAGGGCGGCGCCAGTTGACCCAAGGAACCAGTTACCAGCGGGTAATTCTCGTAAGGCGGTTCATCTTCAATTGCTTTTCTCGTGTGTTTTTGTTTCACTGCGTTGGTGGTGGTTATTTCGCCTCCTTCGAACGTGGTTTCAGTTGGAATTATTTGAAATCTTCTCGAGTTGTTCCCGCCCATGCTCACTACGTTATCGTACCAGTCCGAATTCTCTTTCTTCGGCAAATTTCGCTTCGCAGACTCTTTAGACTCATTTCTCGAACATTCTGTTTTACCGACGACATTTTCTTCCGATTTCCGCATCACAACGTCAACGTATCTCGGCTCCGTTTCGCGTTTTGCGTCCCGCGTTGCCGCATCACATGCCGCATCGCAAGCCGCTTCTTTTTCCGCGCGTTCTATCGTGCTGCCTTCCGCAAACCCTTCATCAGACACAACTTCTTCGGCAACCTTAGTTAAATGACCTCGGGAATTCGAGTCCTGCCCGGCGGGGAAAGGACGACTCAACTTCCGCCCGACCGCCGCGTCGCTCCGGTTCCCGAGTTTCATCTTAGATTTCTTCTCAGCTAATCCGTCTCCGCCAGGAGGTAGATAGGAGTTTGGTTCAAGGGAAAGAGTTCTCGGGTCAATAAGCGAGGTAGCTGCCTTAACTGGTAATGATGACTCCAGCGGTCTGAAATGAACAAAAGTTAAAATTAAATGATTCGAAATACGAGTCTAACCGTGTGATTTGGTTATCTTAATTAGGTTTATTTTATTTTATTCATTTTTTGCAATTATACTCAATAACAGAAAATAAAACAGATCACAACCCATGAAACTAAAAGACGGCAAAACGAAAAATCGTTAAAACACGTCATAAAAGGATCTAAATATAAAATACAGCGGACGCGGCTGGTAAAACTAGGCGAGATTACAATTATTTGGAAAATTTCTACAATCATAACCTATATACAGGCGTACACTGTTACCAATTACATCCTGCAAGTTGAACACTAGATGGAGGCAGATCTATTTATACCGAAGCTCGGTTTAAAAGGAATAAATGTACGGTCGTGTGGCCAAGTGGTTATAACGCAACCTATACATATACCGACTACAATACAAAAACGGTCCTAGTAATGATCCCATCATGGGTTCGAAACTTGGCTCGGTTAAAAAAAAAATCTGACAACAATACATACCCCTCCGTAGTTACATGTTCATCCGCCAATTTTTTATTCCCAGGTCGATTCCCCGAGCTTGATCTTCCGAATTTCGCTTTCATTAGGTTCACGAACGAAATGGAAGATGGCGACGCGGATTTCTTCTTTCCGCTCGTTCCGGAATTCAACTTTTTACTCGGTTGAGTCAGTTTTGAAGGCGCCCGTCCGCGATTTGGGTTGGAATCCGCAGATTTCAGCGAGTCGGGTTGTTCTTTCGTTTTTTCCACCGATTTTACAGTAACATTGCTATTTCGGGGAGGTGAGTTTTGAATTTCAGTTTTCTCGTTTTTAGGGTTCGGGTATTGAAAATACGAGTCTGTTGCCGGGTCGTTGCGTTTTTGCGAGCCCGGTCTTGGAGGCGATGAGAGCTTCACGTAGGGATTGGTGGCTGGAAATCGAGGTTGGGGTTTCCCGGCACCCCCGGTCGGAATTCCACTTGGCGACTTGGGCGATTTCTGGTTCTCAGGGTTATGACGTCTTCGAATCGAGTGCTCACTGCTGACGCTACGATGACGTCGCAACTTGCCAGCCCCATATTCGTCATCAAACGACTGACGCTCTGATCGGCGTCTGCTCGCAGAACCTTTAACACAAATCAGTGAGTAAGTCGCTAAGCTAGTTGTCAACTAAATAGAGTGACATTTTACAGATTATCCGAAAACAGTTCGGTTTAAAAATGAAAATGGGTAATGGCCGGTTATATTAAAACTGTTTAACACAGCAAACTTACCCGAATTCAGAATTTAAAATTAAGAGTTGCTATTATACAGTTGTGTAGGATTCAGTCAACTAGATCAAAGAAATAATCTTAAATTTTATTCAAGACATTTAAGATGTGGCGAAAATGGTTAGAGCGACCAATTATTTTACAGATTATTATGTAAATTGCACTTTCGTGTGACCGAATGCTTGAACCGACCCATTAGCACTATGCCAGTTTGTATATAAAAAATCGGTCATAAATCTGGGTAGAAGTTGGTTCGACAAAAGAAGCACCAGAACACCAATGAAACACCAAAAACACCCACGAATCATCAGAACACCAAAGAAACACTCTAAACACCGAAGAAACACCAGAACACCTAAGAAACACCAAAACACCAAAGAAACACCAGAACACTAGCGAAACTTTGGATAGGATAGAATAGGATAGGAAATAGGATAGGATATTCATGTTTATCCCCGTGAATGGGAAAACCAAGGGGGTTAACACACGAACAATCGTCAGATCACCTCGCGCCCACCGTCGGGTTACCGGAGCTATTGCAATGTGTTGTATATGATAGACACGTTTTTTTCAATTTGGTAGAACCCATTAATCCCCTGGGTTCAGGTAATGTCCGTACAGTGCCTTGCCCAAGGACACAACCGACTAGCTAGCGACCAGTTTCGCCCCTTTCGATTAAAAGGCGGCGCACTAAACCGCTAGGCTAACCGGCCGGACTGTAACACCAGAAATACCAACCTTCACTCATTCTTCGATTTTTCAGTCTCCCGGTGCTGGGATCGAACCCGTCTTCCTTGGTCGCCCCAACATCCGGCTCAAAGTCCGGGACTTTCGGAAGATCCTTCGATGATCCTCGGATGTTGTGTCTTCGGTGATGCAAAGAGGGTTCACTCCGACTGTTCTTCTTCATCAATTTGCTCTGGACTGCTGGTCGAGGAGGGGTTTCTAGGAATATTGGAACTTGAAAATATAAATCGAGGATTTTTATTTAAAAGTGCAAGGATGTTACTTGTGATCACAAAATAAAATGAATAAGACCGAATTCATATACAAATTAGTTTATGTATCGGTTACGTTAACCATAAAGGCCACATGATTTTTCAGTATACTTACCCAGCTACGTTTGAACACTTGATAGGCTCTTAACTGAGAACGATTAAGATATTTCGCTATATGAATCGCACGTGTGGCCGAATGGTTAACGCAAACGATGAATAAGCTAATATTTATATAAAAACGGTCCTACTGATATTATTTGTCCACTATACGTAAAATTGAGTTAAATAACTGATCGTTGACAGAACAGCACATTCTACCGGTGGGATAGATTCCACGTTATATAGACGCGAATAATCTAATCCAGTCTCGTTTTATGTTCACCTTTGACTTGTGTTGATTGCGTCGCCTCGGAGGCTTGTTCAATTGCTCCGATGGGATCCATGAGGACATAACCATCCTCTTCAATGGGAGCTGGTCCCTGCATCACTTCCCGGAGGACATGGGGAGGAGGTGGAGGTGGAAAGTCATCTTTGGATGGATTCCGTGGACGCAAGGGATTGGAGGAAAGAGGAGTGAAGGCAGATTGAAGATGACTTCGTTTGTTCATCTGAAGTGTGCTGAATACCTGGGATGGGGGTGGGGGGGGGTTAAGTTTAGTTTATTTTTTGTTTCCACGATGAAAACATGAAGCAGGACTATTGATAAAAATTTGGAAAACGGGAAAAACGGCAAAACGACAGTCGTTTGAACGGGTCTAAAAAAGCATTAAACTATTAAATTTCGGTATAATTAGACGTGGCCGCTAAACCCAAATAAAGACAAAAACGTCATTAAACTGTGATGTCTAGTTACTTTTTTTCCTTTTCCCGCCGTTTTAATTTTTATTGTTTATAGTTTTTAATCAACTGGCATTTGTACAATAAACACAAATCATTATAATTGACTTCCGTACAATCAAATCACAGTTGCACACACGTCGCTTACCGTTGGATTCGTTTCTACATTTTCTTGAATTCTTTGTTTATCCTGGTTTTCCAATTGTCCAAGTTCGTACAAATGGTCGAGCGATTGCGACTTCCGGCAAGCGGCAGAGTACGATTTACGTCGCCATCCGGCAGCGTCACGTGTCGGTGAATCCTCCGACGTTTGATTGGTTGATGTGGGGTCGCGTGTTTCCTTCCACACGCTCAGCTTGCGAAGAGGGCGCGAAACTAGAAACGGAAGTTCACTAGGGTTAAGAGGGGAAACCACCTGTTTGGAGAACAGGATAAAACATACGAGTTTATCAGCGCTTGTGGGAAATATGGAGGAAGAAGCAATATCATGGGATAATCGTCGGATCTTGTCTATCATACACACCACATTGCAATAGCTCCGGTAACCGGTGGGCGCGAGGTGATCTGACGATTGCCCGTGTGTTAACCCCCTTGGTTTTCCCATTCACGGGGATAAACATGAATATCCTATCCTATATTCGTAGAAACTTGTAAAGTTACAACAGTCAGGTTATCGGATCTCTTGTACTGTACAGTGCATGGCACAGCCATTGCTATACAACTTTGGTTTAACTAATGAAGTTGAAGAAAAGAAACTAATGCAAGAACAGCACGGCTGACAAGCAGCGGGGTTTGATACCTCAACCTTTCGGGCGGTACGCCCAACACGCTACCACTTAACCAACCGGCCATAATAAGTGAAAACCTACTATTATTGTCATTAGTTCTTTTTGCACACGTTCAGTTTTATGTCATTTATTAAAACTGATTATTAGTCACAGCCCACAGCTTAAACTAAGCTCTGAATTAATGTGGGTCATTCGATAATCGTCGTTAATATATTGTAGTTTGAGATAAAGTTTAGTTGTTTTTAAGTCCTTAGCGGTTATAGTGTACGAAGTCTTAGATAACAACGACTTATATGGTCTTTGGCTTTACTACGTAATAGCTTATTACCCTTGAATAATCCAATTATATTCATATTAGCGTCTCCTATTTTGAGAACAGGTCTACTAAATCACGGCTTATTTAGTGTAATCCGATTCAATGATGAATTCACACATGTACTTATGACGCCACAATAGCTTTCTCCTATATTAAAGTAGATTGTATACATCATAATACCTTCTGTTTGGGTGGTGGGCGAGGATATTGCATCATCGGAAAACACACTGTGAAAAAGTAAATCAGTTATAACATGTTTATACTAAATAGTTTAATTAAATTGCTGTATGTTAGATATATTTATACTTAAAAAAATAGGTAACAAAATTAAAATAAAATATATAAAGTAAATATATAAAATAAACGCACCAATTTTCATTTATTTCAAGAAACCTTGAAAAGATCACTTTTTAAAAGTTTTGATTAAAAGTGTGATTTTGACTTTATGTTATTTGCTTAGACTTTCTTACAAATTAATGCAATATGCTCCGACCTGTAACCTGTCTATTTTCCCAAAATCTTGATGTTTGGAAAGTTACCTTAACATTTCGAGTTTTTCAAAATGAAGTGTTACATATAATTTAGGTGTATTATGTATTTTTTAAATATCTCCGAGATTTTACATTCGTAATTTATTTTGTTTTCCCAGCCTGGGGGTAATAGAGCTAGTTAAATGTTATATGGTGGGATGTGTATCATATAGTAGTGTGTATATCATATGGTGTGTATATTATGTGGTGGGATGTGTATTATGTGGTGGGCATTATGTGGTGGGAAGTATGTTATGTGATGGGATGTATATTTATATGGAGGTGTGTATATCATATGGCGTTGTGTTTATAATGTGGTGGTGGTGGTGTGTTTGAAAGTGCGGGGCGGAGGTTCACACGCCAAGTTCTGTAGTTAATGTTATCACAACATGGCGGCCACAACAACCTGTCGTCCTTGCTAGTGGAGCGTGGGAACTCCTCCGTTCTCGTCACGTGATCAATGACGTCATCACATGGTGGGGGCGGCGGTGGAGGGGGGAGATCTGAGAGAAAAAATGTGAGACGTCAATTTGAGAGAAAATATTTTGAGATAATTTCGAAGTTAAAAAAATAGCAATGAATTATTACGAACAACAAGATATTTACATTTTGTTAAGGATATGTACATCCTTAGTAGTTTTTATATTCATAACGACAAATTTTATAAACAATAATATAAGTCGTTTTTGTTTTGTTGGTTTCCCCAAGACCTTGATCAGATCTCGTTGGCGATTTTAGGTTATTTGGTGATTTCGCATAAACCAATTACTATGGCGATCATTGAAGAGAAATGGATTTTAAGGCATTGTCAGTTTCGAAATATTTTAGGAGAATTATCAGTTAAATATGTGTGGCATCCTAAAAATGGAACGCTCATCACATTTTACAGAAGCCCAACAACCCGACTTTGTATAACAGGGGAATAAAATGATCATGTTACATCTATTATTTAATAAAACATCGTTTCATTTTAATAAACAAAAAATTGCTTTTTAAAAGTCAATTTAGCAATCTTTTCGACAAATAGGTCTAGCGGCTTCTTATTTATTTTGATAATACATCTTTACACAGTGTAGACGGGTAGCAGTTTAGCTTTATTATTAGTGGACTTCGATATGCGCAACGGTACAGTTACAATAATGGATAAGCATAACCGGCTACTTAGTTTTGTAAATGGTAACGGGCTGCAGGGTACGTTAAGCGTACCCGCTCTCAAATCCACAAAAGCCTTCCAGTGTTGTGGTACAACTAACAACCGCACAAACCCAATAGTCGGTTATCACAGAAGGCGTAATGTATGCGTTGTTCGATGTTTAAACCGTAACCCTATATCACATAATGATGATCACAGTATGGACTGGGTTAGGCTAAGCTTCCAATTATATCTAATAACGGGATGGTTCGCTATTTAAATCCCTGGCGCGGTTGATAATTGTTGGTAGATTTGTTTAACGCGGTACTTCCGACACTTACAGTTTGCCGTACTTTACACAGGAAATCATTAAATCTCGATTAGTTAAGCTCGTGACTGGCACTAAATCCATATTTATTAAGCTGTGGTCTCATTTATGTGGTATGCGGTCAAAATAGGCACAGGTGCTATGTTATCAATATATTGTAAGATATAGAAGATAATTTATAGTAAAACGCCTATAATTAATAGATTGAAAATGGAAACAGAAGTTGTTTTGAAAGTCTACTGTGGGCATCAATCTTTAAAATAATGCCCGTTAATGTGGTTTAACTAAATAAATACAACTAAAATACAAAATGCATATGGCAATAACTAAATTTGGATTGGCACAAGGATAGGATGGTCATGTTTATCCCCATGACTAGTAAAACCAAATGGGTTAACACACAGGCAATCGTCAGATTACCTCGCGCCCACCGTCGGGTTAACGGAGCTATTGCAGTGTGTTGTGTATGATAGACACGTTTCTTAAAGTTCGGTAGAACCCATTAATCCGCTGGGTTTAGGCAATGTCCGTAAAGTGCCTTGCCCAAGGACACCAACCGACTAGCTAGCGACCAGTTTCTCATCTGCAACCTTTCAATTGAAAGGCCACGCACTTAACCGACACACTAACCGGCCGGACCAAGGTGGTAAAAAGGTACAAAAATTTAACCAAACTATAAAGATATCCACCTGTTATAGATGGAGTCTTCGAATGCGACCTCCTTGTAAGACTTGGTGAAGGCTTGTTGCTTCGAAATGATGATCTGGAACTAATGGAGCTATGCGGGGTGCTCTTGCGTTGCAGCCACACTGTTGGTTTTTCTATCTCATTCTGCTTTGGACTTTCGTTTTGTTTCTCGAAGTTTCTGTTGTTGCTGTTGTTTAGGTTGTGTGGGTCGAACGGTTCGTTTTCGTAAGGAGAAACGGGCGAAAGGAGACCGCTGTCGGATGAAACCGGTTGAGACCGGTTTACATCTAGTTCAAGATCGAGAATCAAACTGGAAGGCCGTTCTGTTGTCGATCGTTTGGACGTGGTGTCATTGGTTGATTCTTGTTTACCATCTCCTTGAAAAGCAGGGTTCAATCCATCATTGTCGTACGATTCTTCGGGTTGTTCGCCTTTGTACTGGCGCAACTCGACTTCGATGTAAGCGTTGTTATCAAACGACTGACTTTTCTCCAAGCTCTGGCCACTTGAACTTTTCTTCAACTTGAAAATTCTTTGGCTCGATTTCTTGCATGATCCCTTTCCAGGGGAATCCCCAGACTTTGGCTGTCCCGAAGGCGGTTTGGAGTTGATTTGATGACGTAACGAACACGAACAAGACTCCGAAGCACAGATGCTCGATGGAGTCGCGTAGTCCGCGTTGTCCTGTTGACTCCTCCGCTTTGCCCACGACTCCGGCTGCTCTGGGATGACACCAAGTGACGTGGATAAGATGTTATCACTCTTAGGGAGTTCCTCCTCTTTCGGAGGATCAAGGTCGGAGATTGCGGACTTCTGGAGAGCGGCGTACAGCTCCACAACAGCGGCGACGTCGGCGGTTTTGTTTCGTTGAATGAACTCCTTGTTGGGGGTATCAAGGGCAAGTCGGGTCATTATTTGTGCGACCAGTTTATCAGCCATACCTGGGATGGGATGTATTGTGTAATACTGGACATATTAGAATGATGACACGGTAGGAATACGCAAACGGTTGTGTGGAATATTTATCAAAGATATTCATATAACAAATCTATTAAAAAACGGTTTTAGTGACAAGCACATCATTGGTTCAAAACTTGCCATTTTTAAACAATTTTTCACGAGTTATATTGATCTACTAAAATTAAAATTAATAAAAATTGGAAAATTAATATTTAACAAAACGGGAGCTATTTATAAACCGAATCCATTAAAACGGTTTTGGTGACATAAGCACCAATGTATTTTCCCTTTAAATAAATCGTATCAAAACCGCGTTGCATACCCT
This sequence comes from Ciona savignyi, assembly GCA_000149265.1. Lineage (NCBI taxonomy): Eukaryota > Metazoa > Chordata > Ascidiacea > Phlebobranchia > Cionidae > Ciona > Ciona savignyi. The sequence goes on from CH003424.1 coordinate 469,825, forward strand.
ATGTCTATGTTCATTTTTTTAATAATAAAATAATCTACTGATATTAGGTACAAATTACAAAACAGAGATCTTGCAATATAGCTTCTCACTCTACAAACAACATGTACCACTGGTCAAACATGACCAACATCTCCCAAATTTTAAATGAATTGTCCACCAAGAGCCTGATTTACCATTTTGTGTGGTTCGTTCCACACTGCTGTGAAGTTCCGTCATCGGATCGATTCCGTCTTCCGGAAAGATCTGACCCGTGTGGTCTTCCTCTGGTGGATTTTTGGTGTGATCTGGGGGTTAAAGGGAGTTGGTGAAAACAGGTGATGTATCCACGTAATACATATGGAACGACCGGTTAGTCTGGTGGTTTAGTGAGTCGCCTTTCAATCGAATTCGAAAGTGATCGCTAGGTAGTCGGTTGTATCCTTGGGCAGGGCACTAAACGGACGTTGCCTGAACCCAGCGGATTAATAGGTTCTACCAAATTGAAGGAACTTGTGAATCGGGGATAAACATAAATATATCCTATCCACCGCCTCCTACATATGAAACAATTTCCAAACCAACTAGTATGTCCGTTTCCTATAACTCGTGTTTTTCTAACATAAATAATTTTTTATCATTTCTAACGTGCTTTTTTAACATAAGTCATCTATTGAAAATGTGTGTGGGGGATAACATACATTCCAATGAAAAAAAAGATCTACAAAACCACCTTGATCCACACGTGTGTCGTCATTTCCTTTGCGCTGTTGGAGCACTTTATTGTAGTTAGCGAGTTGATGGACTTGCCTACGTAGGTTGGTGCATTCGGACTGAAGTCGTCGCTGAACGAGTTCTGATTGAACGACTTGCGCGGCCACCTGTGGGTTTAGAGATATATATCAGCAACTACAGAAGCTGATTTCCTTATCATGCTAGATTAGGATATTCGTGTTTATCCCTGTGATTCGTGAAAGGGAAAACCAACAGGGTAAACACACGCAATTTATACCTCGCGCGAACACTGTCGGGTTACCGAAGCTATTGCAGTGTGTTGTATATGATTGAGACGTTCCTTCAATTTAGTAAAACCCATTAATCCGCTGGGTTCAGGCGGTGTCTGCTAAGTGCCTTGCACAAGTACACAGGTTTTATATAAATATAAAATATATGCATTTTACTAGTGGTTCAGACTTGGATCTATGTACGTTTAGTAACACACACCACAACTAAAATACAATTAATGGCAATTTCAGAGAAATTAACTAATGCAATGTACTATGCTGTTTACCAGAGAAAAGGGACTGGGATATTTGTGCGTTCATGCAACCCAACTAAAAACACCATCCTGTCCCAGATCTTACAATTTATAAATGTAAATTACACATCCCGACAAGCTAAAACTGACTTTATTTTATTGCAGAGTTATATAAAGAGTTTACACACAAGGTTGATAATTGTTTGCTTTAGTCATCCAATAACATGTCATAAAACTATTTTGGGTTCGGGACACTGGTTAGTCAGGCACGATAAAACAAACAGTTTTTGTAAAAGACAAACTTATGTCATTTTGTCTAGACGATTATATGTTGAAAGGGCAATTACAGAACGTTTTAAAATTGCCACGTTTTTAGTTGTTTTGTTAGAATTATATTCCAAGACTGTATAAAAACAGTTTTGAGTTATAAAGTTTTTTAAAAAAAAATCTGTCTAGTAGCATTGGTGCTAGAACAGGGCCAGATTTTCCGAAGAAATTTTACAGATTTTTTTTTGAAGGTTCTGAATGGCCAGATTTTTTATCAATTTTTTCTGAAGAAAATTGTCATTTTGTTTGTTACCTTGTTGTACTCGACTTTTTGCTTCTCCGCGAGCTTGATCAGCTGGTGATTCTGGTCTTCCATCTTCTTAACTCGCTCCGCAAGCAGAACGCAGTACTTGCGGAAATCGTCGAGAATCTAACATGATAGTGGATTAGTGCGTCGCCTTTCAGCCGAAGGGTTGTAGGTTCGGGTCGCTAGGTAGTTGGTTGTGTACTTGTGCAAGGCACTTAGCGGACATCGCCTGAACCCATCGAATTAATGGATTTTACTAAATTAAAGGGACGTCTCAATCATATACAACGCACTGCAATAGCTTCGGTGACCCGACGGTGGGCGCAAGTTATAAATTGCGTGTGTTTACCCTGTTAGTTTTCCCCTTCACGATTCACGGGGATAAACACGAATATCATATCCTAATCTAGCATGATACGAAAATCAGGGATTCGTTGTAGTTGCTAGCGCGGTGGTCGCCGTACTTTGCCTGACACGTCAGCAATTTCACGGCTGGCGCTATTCAAGAGATCGTTCCAATAGTTTCAAGTACCAGCTGCTCGGGTTTTAATCGTTAACGTTGAGCACCGTATCACCACTGACTCACCAGACCAGACTGCTGAAGCTCCTGTGGCTGCTGATGGCCACCAGACGCGTTGAAACCTCGATGACTTCCATTTTGCTCAGCTATATTTACGTAACTGTGTCCATTTGAAGCGAGGTTCTAGAAAAAAATAATAAAAATAAGACCGGAGTTCAAGATTCTGTTGAAAAAAACGCTGAGGTGGCATAATTGGGACAGAGACTGGGATGTGTCAAAACTAGCCATAGTACGAACAGTTGTGTGGGCGAATGGTTAACGCGACCGATACATATATACAAACTTACATACCAAAAACGGTCTTATTAACGGGCTCATTCTGGGTTCGAAAATCAGACCGGTTTAAAAAAAAACTTGCAATAATACTGTGTGTTTTTTTTATTGAAAAATAGGAAATATAAGAATTGAGGTTACGATAATTATGACAGATTGTCTCGTTGACCGACTTTTCTTAACGATTCGCTCGACACTAAAAACGAGCTGAGTTGACAAACCGTTAAGCTGAGCTCGCGTATGTGGTTCAAGGTCATGGACCTCACAACATGACCCGGGCAACTGTAAATATGAGACATCTACTGTTCGTCGTACACTTGAGTTGAAACTCAATACCAAGGTGCTTACCGACTGTTTAGCTTGGCGGGTTAGCGCGTCGCATTTTAGCCGAAGGGTTGCGGATTTGAAACTAGTCGCTAGTTCTTTGGCAAGGCACTTAACGTTTAATGGGTTCTGACATTAATGGGTTCTACCAAATTAAAGAAATGTCTGAATCATACACAACACACTTCAATAGCTCCGGTTACCCGACGATGGGCGCGCGAGGTATTCTGACGATTGCCCGTGTGTTAACCCCCGATTGCTTTTTCCCAATAATGATGATAAAATATTCTATTCTTACTTCGTGTGACGTCACTCTTCTCGACGATTCGACTCTGGTGACGTGACGTGTCGGGTGACGTAACGCATCACGTAACGATTCCTCCATATTATCGAACTCTGATTTTAACACCTGGGAGATTAGAGTTGGTTAATCGTGATAATACGTGACGTAGCATCTGATGTGTGGCATGCTGGCATCAATTTGCTTGGTTCTATGGAAATACTTTCAGTGCATTTGTGTCCTCTGGCAAGGCATAAACGTTTTCTTTAATCAGTGTGAATTGTGGATTGAAATATACAACACATTCTTTACCGGGTTAAGTTTTGAGTCACTGAGACCATTTTGTTATATAGAAATCAGTATATGAATCGGTCGCGTTATCCATTCAGCCATACGACTGTTCAATATACAACACATTTAATTGCTCTAGTGCTATGGCCACAAATTAGTCCAACGATAGCCGAGGGTTACACTGCATATCTGAGTACCACACACGGGGTGAAATAAGCAGCCTATACTACACCACAGCGGATGATAAACCCCAAGTTTCCACGATTATCGTCCTGTGTTCTACAGCGATTTTCACAAGAAATCGTTGAATTATTTTCTCATGGAAATAGTCGTTTTGAAACAAACAAACCAAGAACTAAGTTCGCTGTGTGCGTGGGGGGAAACCGTGTCAAATAGCTGACACGGGTGGACGCATTGTCGACGAAATGATATGAACTTTATGTGACGCCCGAGTAGAAAGAGTACACGATTGGCGCATGTTATTTGTAATCCACGATAGAAGTATATTTTTTCTACTCCACGGTAGAAGTATGTGTTAAATTCAGTCCACGGTAGAAGCATGTTATTTGTAATCCACGATAGAAACATGTTATTTCGACTATTCCAAATGCGCGGTAACGGCGGGCATAAGTGGGACGCAAAAATAGACGTGGTCTGAATAGGCGGTCGACCAAATTGCCGCACTTAGCCTTGCAAAACACGCCTTGGGTCGAAAGAATGTAACCGCTGGCGACCTACGCTGTACAACTATGAAAACTACAACCAAGTTCGTGTACACGAAGGCATACAAGACCACAGCAGCGTGGCGGTATAATTGTACTTAATTGTGGAGCGAGGCTTGAAGTATGGAAAGTACGGACGGAAGATTCGAGCTTAACAATGTTGTGTGATGACTTGTGTATTCAGATGGTGCCGTCGTAAGCGGAATTTGAAGTGTTTTGGAAGTTGTTTACAAAATATGCAAAACGCGTAATAGGATGAACCCAATAACTGGCAAGCGACGTTAAAATTGCTCATCATTGATAGGTTTCCTTTCACCGGGACTTAATGATAGCTGTTATGATCGAATTGCGCTCTGCTGTGGAAACCGTGATATATATACACAAGCTAATCCTTGCAGGAATGCGCTATCATGCCTAACATAATTTTACAAAACAGAGTTTTCCAGGGAAATTACATTTCATAGGTGGAATACACTAGTTTGACTTTGCGTATCAGGGTTACTAAATGTTTAATTACCTCACGCCCATAGTCTAATTATCGGATCGGAGCTATTGCAGTTGTATACGGTGATATACATTAAGTAATAATGCATTTTAGTATGTAAACTGGTATATATCCATATTTAGACACACAATCCATTCGGTGCCGTGTTTTTAACTCGGAGTCTAAATACGGGATGAAAATGGTAACAAGAACGAAGCAATCGGATTACGAGGTTTTAGTCCTCGCTTTGACCGGCTTTTAATCGAGTTGTTGGTGTGTTTCTGTCAATTTGGAATCTTCTAAGTGTCAACAAATGTGGTCCGCAACATCTAGCGAGTTGTCTTTAAAATAGAATGTCACCACGCCTCAATTATATGTCTTACACAATTGTGAAGTGGCTCGAAAGCGATGCGTGAAGTTATGTGCTCAATTCACTGGTTCAAATAAGCGTAATCACAATCCACTTACCATGCCGAGACGCGATAGAATGTTACACAATTTCATTAATAATAAGTAAGAATAATTTTTAGGTGAAGAAATTGCAATATGAGAATTACGCTTTTTTCTGCCAAAACCAAATGCTTTATATATTTCTGTCTTTTGTTTTTATTAAGCCGAATGCCTCATGAATGTACCTCTAACACTAGTTTTAGACGCATTTACCGTGATTATTTTTGAAACCTTCCTTTATAGTGGAGGTCTATTAGAGGTGGCGCTCAAAAAGAGGTGGCGCTCAAATAGAGGTTTTATGGTATATGGATGTACAACTGTGACTGCGAAACAATGTTTTTGAAGCGATAGAAAACGAAGTATTACTAGGCGAAGCGTGTCATCATATCCAGCACCTATTATTTCTCTATCCAGTAATTGAGACACTTACAAGGTGTAGTGTGCTCAGATTTTTATACGAAGACGTATTAAATGAAATTACAGCGCAATTTGGATGCAACAGGCCGTATAAGCAGATTCATTTTTTAAAGTTTCGGGCATTTATCTAAAAATAAACGCCAAACTATGAATCTTTTTTAAAAATATTCTCTGAAAACAATATTACGGCTGGAAAACTTAAGATGAAAACATATTAAGACTGTTTAAAACATTAGAATTGCATATTATATTAAGCATTATAAATTCAGTTTTCCCCGTTCTCATTTACAATTTTTTAGTTTTTATATTTTCAGTAATTTAATAATTGTTTTGTTCAAAGACAAAGTTCTTTCTTTATTTTTTTACACCTTGATAAAGTAAAATGAAAGGCAAACTTGTATGCTATTAGGCTACTCAGTAGTGTTTATATAATTAAATTACTGTCAGGTTGGTACTTGTATTTCTACCTGCAAGTTCGTATTTGGTGTTTGGTACTTCGTTCAAACGTGAGTTATGCTGGTATTAAATGGCAGGGAGTAGGTGCTACAGGTCAAAGTTTTCCTCTGGTTAAGTGAGCGTTAAAAGCCACAGCGCGAACAGCACTTTAAAATAATCCATAAAAACAACATCGAATGTTGGTTTAGTTATTTTTTATAACACATAACTTATTACAAAGTTGACTGGCAATAAAAACAAGCAACTAAGTATAACACAACATTCTCACGCATGGGTCAGTTAGAGGCTACAGTACTGCTATTCTGACAATTAAAACAACACAAATAACTACAAATAACTGAATCAATGACAGCAATTCTATCAATTAAGCACTTTTTATAAAACGGTAATTTTTTTTTTGTTTTTTTTTAATAGACCGGACATTCAAAAATGTTCTTAGCCCTAGATTTGCAAATGGCAATTTGGTAAAACTTCTTCCAACGGTAAGTCCAAATTATTGTTTTATGCCGTTGTACAAGTTTTAGTAAAAGTTAACCTTAAAAATGAAAATTTTCGTAAAACCCATAATTTTGCAACGCGTTCTAGCGCTGATGTTGACTAGAGATTAGTTGAAATAACTAGATATGGACAGCAGGTTAATATCTCAATTGTTCATGATTGTGCATAAACGTAACAAGGGCCATTATGAGAGCTTAAAAAAACAATGTCCAAGCGAACAGGTGCATGTTAAACAGCAAGCAAGATGCGGCAATTGTGCTGCAACGGTGCTAGCATGAGACACTGTTTTCGAATTCGGTTTTTTTTTTAACATTGGGATCCTATATCCCAGTAAACTAGAAAATGTCTCGGGAAATTTTAAGATTGTCTCATGTCCACCGTCGGGTTACCGGAGCTATTGAAGTGTGTTGTGTATGATTTACACGTTTTTTTAATTTCGGACAACTCGTTAATCCACGAGGTTCAGGCAATGTCCGCTAAGTGCCTTGCCCACCGACACAACCGAAAAACTTGCACCAGTTTTTAACCTGTAACTCTTCGGTTGAAAGGCGTCGCACTAACCCACCAAGTTAATCATACGCACAAACATTACGTATTCATATTATTAAAAAATTCGACATTTTTCGACCATTAACTTGTACAATTAGACTACCACGAAATTATTATGTTAAAACAATATTTTGAAAGTTATATTTCATTGTGTGTTTGGACGTTTTAAAGTATAACTTAATTACACTAACCACCAGTCAAATTGTTTTATTACCTTAAGGAGAAACAACGTATGTCAACCGCTGTTTTACCTACGTAAATGCTAAACAGGAAAAGGGCAAAATAATTGCGGCTTTACGCTCGAAAGATGCTGGTACAAAATAAGCAAGTACCAGCAGATGCCTTGCCGTGTTTTGTTACATCATAATAAATAAGATCAAAGCTTCAACCCAAATTGACCACACATTAAAGCCGGGCTCCGGATATGTTACATCCCATAGCTTGATAATAGAAGAAAACGTTTTGAGGAAGCCATGGACTAATCCTATGAATAGATCTATTTCCGCATATATCTGGCCTGTATTTTGCTGTTAGGGATAATGAAATGAATATAACTGTTTAAGGAAGGGCAAGGTTTAACCTAAGAAACGACGTTTGCTCACAAAATATCAATTTTATATAATTAAAAACAACCAGTCGATACGCCATGAATTAATTACGCCCTCTTAAAAATAATTTTTTTACAACCAGGTAGTAATGAAACTACATTTCTTGACCTACTGTTTCAAAATAAAAAGCATTAATAAAGATTTTTAAAAAACTTTTATATTTGCAGAAACATCTCACATTTAACTCAACTATATCTTCATTACTTCTTTGTTCTGTCGACAATAATGTATTGTGACGTATTCCGGATTGTGGCAAATAGCATGCACCGGCAGATTCAGACCCTACTATCTGTCAATCAAAGTTTTCAATTTTAATTTTCAACTAAGTTTACTTAACAACATAATTCAGTGTAAATTAATAGACTAAGGTGGAAATGCGTTTGTTGCGAAAACGTAGGAGACTTAGTGGAAACTAGGCGATTGTGGAGTTTTAGTGCTTTAAGTCCTAAGTTTTGTGGTTGGATACAATACGAAGATGGTTATCGGACAGTTAAAACCGCTAAAAAGGTCACGTCTTGAAATCACAAAAACAATTGAGGTTGACTAGTCCATTAGTGGCCGCGTCGAAACTGGTTACTTCAAGTCAAGAGAAGTGGTAAAAATCACGCCTAATCACAAACACATGCGCTTGCTGACGGCTGTGTGACGGTGTCGACAACTAATTTGGACCACATACGAAGTAGCAAAATGCCGCGAATTTCACGGGAAAATAATCACCCAAACCAGGCCGAACGGGGTGCTTTTAGTCGGCACACCTGTCCCCCTGCTTGTGCCGTACCACTATAAGTCTACTGCAATTATGTTTGTTTGTACTTTAAACATACTGGGTTCATGGTCATTAAAACTGACTTTCACGTTGGTATGCGAGCTCGGGTAAAGTTGTTTTATCGGGAGTGTTAACGATCGAGGTGTGAGGTGGTGAGCTTTTTTAGAGTGCGACGTGGTTCTGCCAGCTCATTAAATTTTACTGCATCGTTTTACATAATAGTTAAAAGAACTACCTCTAGCAATATAATCGGATAAACCATAAATCTAAAGCAAAAACCTTACTTGGAATACAAATATAAGTTATTGCTATTGTATTTAACCTCAACTGAACTACTGTGCCAAAATTTAGCTTTTAATAATATTCCTGTATTGAGTTCCGATTTAAACTGGTGTATAAACGGAACGAACTGTTCATTGCGGCAGGTAACACTGAACTGTCTGTGAGTTAGAATTCCTTTGCCGGACCCCGAAGAATTTTGGTTGCGACAGTGCGTTCTTTCACACATGATTAAAAGCGAGAAATGCAACAAGTTCGCGACCACTCTTCTCTCGAAGTTACTTCTCTAAAATAAACGCGATCAAATGTGGGATGAATTTTGAATCAAACATACGAAAACTTAACAACATTAAAAAAAATCGTTTTTTTATTTAAAAATTTACACATAGTAAGTTGTGTTGATGGTAACACTGTTAGTATGCGTTCATTAACCGGTGTGAAAGCTCACACAGCTGATAGACACTTTATTTCTCACGGGCCTGGTCTTACAGGTTCATACTTTTGCGGGTAAGATTCGATACATAGGCGGGGTAGTTTTATGTATCGTCCTGGGACTACGTTATACTTTCATGCAAGATCTAAAGGTCGCTACCGTTCACTTACCGCTATTTAAATTAACACGTGCGATGTAAACGGTGCGGAACTGTATTTAGAGCAAAGGGCGAGCTTTTGAGTGCCAGTGTGTAATTACGTGACTTTAGCTTTCAGAATGAATCATAGTTAAGATATTACAGATTTCCAATACTGTTTAGTTGTATCCGCCGTTGTGTTAACTGGTAAAATCATTCCTGAAAGGGTTGATTGTATTATTGTAATGGTGCAAGTAATTGGAAAGTATAAATTCTAGGAGGCTAGATAATTAGCTAATTACGCAAAAACCGGTTGTGAAGAAATATATGGTTCCTTTGTCTGTTGAAGGACATAATAATTATCAGGAATATCGATCATTTGAGCAAGCCACTGCGACACCACAGTCCTCGTAATGACATTCAGTATCTCCAGCCATCCACCAATACTAACCACCATACGTCATTCTCCGAGTAAGAGGTATGACGTCATGTGATTGGCAGGTGGGGTGGGCGGAGCAATGGAACTCGAATTGACAATATTCAAATATTAAAACGAAAATTCGACTAAATTGTTGTAGTTCATTTATATGTAGTCGCATTTTAGTAATATTTACAATGTTTAGCTAATTGTATAATGTATCGCCGGTCCATTTACCCACGACACTTCATACAACATCTTATTTAAATACTCCAGGGGAAACCCATAATGATAACATCAAATTATTAATGTCCTGGCTGTGTTCTCCCAGCAGTATACCAGTCCTGACCTCAATAATGTTTTCGCTACGTTGCTTTAAAGGGTCAAACTCCCCTTGAGAAAACTAACTTGACGAAAAATACTTCCAGAAAATCATTACAGAACGGAAATCAAATAATAATGTATAAATTATGTAATAATAAATGTAAACTAACCGTCTGGCAATAGCTAAAGCTAATATTAGTATATGTCAAAGGAAATATGATTTTTTGTTTTAATATCGCGTTGTTTATTTACAGCGACTTTAACTGTGATAAGCCCTTCCGCTGCATTTGAGCTCTAAACACATAAACTTCTTTCATGATTACGTATGAAGGTGGACTAACTATGGCAGGAATGCAGCTGAATGCTAATTTTTCAATGCCATATTAGGATAAAACAAAAAAATTATGGGTAAAAATCAACCATCGAAAACCAGGTGATAAAAAGGTACCAACAGAATAAAATAGCAATATAACTCGCGTCTTGCCTGTTTTTAACGCTTTGAAAATAAAGACAACTCTCTACCTGGCAATTCCAAGTTTTCAAGCCATTAAACGCCCAAATTGATCAGATACGCTTCGAACTGAAAGGCCCCTGCACACGTCATACCGTTTAAAGCTAATAAAGTTGTCAGAGGAGGTAAAAAGTCTTCGCCGCAATATTTCCAGTATAGACAGCATTATTTATTTGCGGTTCTACTTGAAATTACTGGTTCAGCGCTTCGTGGTTACGCTTCGTTGTGTTTCATATTTATATTCGGGCGCATATATTTAGCCGACCGCAGCTGTTTATACAATTCATTTTCATTTTAAATCGAGTTTAAATGGCTGGGTGTTGACGAAATTTGCACAACTAATAACCGGCACAGAATACTAATGTAAACACACAAACGGAAAACGGTGGGCTGTACACCAAGATGTAGGTTACAAGGAAAGATAAACCAATTACCATGATTGGGTCTTCACTTTATTTGCGTTTCCTTTGACGACTACTCTCTGAAAATAAAACACGTGTTCAAGACTACGTAGCTGACAAGAACGTACAGTGTACGGTGGTCCATACACGAAGTAGATTACACATTAAATGCGCCGTTTAAAGGACAGGACATATTTCTATAAGTATCTTATTAAAGCACACATGCTATGAGAAAATTATTTGGAATAACAAGCGTCTAACAAATATACACCATTCTAACTTACATAATTATGGGTTCCCTTTGATTTCAAAGAGAATATTTTATGATTTTACTTGGTTTGTTTTGTTTTTGTTTTCTTAATTAAACCGTTCATTGCAAATGTAAATGGTCGAATAAACATTGTCACACTGTATGACGGCACACATGGGACTTCTGCCAATGCTTACCTTGATATATTTGCTTAAAAATCCAATGGTGAAATGAAATTTCTTCTCATTCTGTACACTAGGTATATTATATTCTTGTTTCGCAAGTTTAACACAAGATTGCAGTACAAGGCAATAGTTAGTTAAACATAACCAATATAAAGCTTTGAAGTATCTGAAAGAGAAAGAAAGTAGTTAATAACAGAGTCCGAAGTTAAGCGTGAGAACACCGGCTAAGCGTGGCACCTGGGCATTTGCGGAATTTTGACTTCTGAAAAGCTTTCTCTGTGACCCTTGCCGGACAATCTAAGGTCACACTGTATGAAACCTCATATAAAACACTTCATAGATGACACTTCTCTATCTATAATCGATCTTTTCAGCATAACAACACGTCCCTTTTGGCTCTCAATTAATCTCGCGTCAATCTCATTGAGAAATCGCGTCCTGAAAGAGACCAATTAACACTCTGGATGATGTGTAACCATTCACAACAAAGCTAGCCCCGGGGTATGACCTGCTACAATAGTTTCTATATTTGAGCAATACATCATTACTGGCGCCTGTAATCAGCGTGTGAACCGTTCCATTCACACCTAGATCTTCCTATCTACGACCAGTCCTGTAAAGAATCGACCAATACTATCATCGAAATGCTTCGTTATCTTTATTCCAACCACAGAACTAGGAACGGCGAGATTTTTACGCCCTGCGTCACAATACAAGTGACATCCATTAATAGTTTTGCGATCTCCGAAACGCGGTCGGCGCCAGGGCAAACAGGTCGGCTGGAGGATAAATAGAACCGGGAAATAAAATAAATATCATCGACCAGCGATTGTCTGATCAAGTGTTTGTCATTGGATTGCGCCGCTGATTAAATCCCATTTAAATCACCACGGACATTCCTTAAAACATGACATCAAATTTTAAAAATCAGGCATATTTACCAAACCATATACGGAATTGAAACACCTTGAGAAAATAACATATTTTGTAATCGATGATTTATTATATTCGCGAGCAATGATGGGTTGAATTCTTACAAAATTACTGCTTTTATAAGAAATAAATAAGCTTGCTCATATTGGGCTTAACAACTATGAGAGCTAGATTGCTGTTCAAAAAGGTTAATCACGGCCAAGTACAGTGATAATGCAGCACTCTTGAATTAAAAGATTAATTTCAAGTTATGAACATGAATTTTACAGCGAATTCTGGTGCACCACAATTTGTAGATGTATTTAAGTTAGACTTACAGTGCTTGGAATGTGCTGGAAAAAGTTGGTCTGAATTTTTTTTAATTTGGAGGAGATGCGATAAAAGTTCAGGTTTTGATTGGATTAAACGACTTTGTATAAACTGTTCAACGAACACTCTCGGAAATTGTCAGCGAGGTCAACGACCAAAGGAAATTCACGGACATCCCAAAAATGCATTAACATCTTAAAACAACAAATTCATTCGCAGTTATGCTGCGATTGAAGACCCGAGGCTAGAAACAAATCTAGACCAGCGATTTAATGTCGAGATAACTTCCATTTAAACTTGAGTGTTTACACACGGACTGGTATAGCTTGGACACTTCGTACGGCTGACCTGAAAGATAAGATTCGAGTAGGCGTGAAATTTGAAGCATCTTTAAGCGAAATACTATTTTTTGTGATTCATCAAATAGAAACAAATTGTGTCTCATTTTGGGTAAGAAAGTTTTGCTTAAGTGTAATTGAATACAACTACATGTGCGTAAACCACGCAAGATGAGTCACTTTTAATCCTTTAGAACATATAAGCCGTACGTTCACCAGTCACAAACAATTGATAAAATTGATTTCCTTTTTCGCCCTAAAATTTTGGGTCCTAAAATAAAATTGATTGCATTCCAAGATGGCGTTTGCAAAGCTTGTTGACTACAACACGCCCGCATTCAATGTCTGCCTAGATATCAAACCATGCAACATGATATTGACAAGCATTGTCCGACAGTCTGTTCTCACAAGTGTGGGTTAACCTGCCATTGTCTGAGTGGGGCCGGAGCCCGACCCAGAAATCTCAGACCGTTGCAACTGCACACCGTTTGAAAAGAAGCAAGGGGTGGCACAACGAAACAAAATCGCGGTAAACAGCTGCCGAGCATTGCAGAACGGAACGGGCTTTTGTTATTGGAGCCAATGCTGCATTGGCGTGCTTCATCAATCCTCCAGTTGCTTGTGTCGGACACATTTATCACTTGAAATCTACGTAATTGTCCTTTGCTGGTCCTCAAATTAACTGATCAAATGTCGACAAGCAAGTTGAACTCGTACAAAGCAAAAGTCTCGGATAAGTTTGTGCCTAAACATCGTGTAGTGTGAGCTTCCGTAAAAACTTCATTTGTTGGGCAAGTTCCAACATTTTTCAAAGTTATCTGACATTTGATGGGCGCAACTTCAAATCTGCATACCGACAGCTCAAATGATGAGCTTTTCTACAAATACCAGCAGATTTTTTTAACCTTCTTTTCCTCGCCTGTATATCTACAATTCTACAACCAGTGCGAACGAACTCATTGTGAATTGTCTGGAACTTTACAAACCGCTGTACGACCGAGCGGAGACGACGTGTCGGTGCGACAATATCCAATCAAAAGGACAAAAGCGTGCCTTTGTCCGGAATTTCTATCATCTCCCGCATTACATTCTAATGAGTGGTCTCATTTCCGAGCAAATAAACTTTATCCAGTCTAATCCACTTACATTTCCGTTGATTGTAGTAAAATGAAATCTTAAACTGATTATATATAAGTAAGTATGCATAAGTCCCTGGCGGAAGAATCGGCCAAACAAACATTAATGAGATGGAAGACAATATCTTTCAATTGGAACATTATTTTTAAATATCGAATCGTGGACTCGACGTTGACAAATATGAGGTCGAAGGAAAAGGTCATGTTTTATAAGGACACTTTCATATCCTTTATATTGACATATATAGCTGCATTTATATTTAAAGTAAGTTAATTTTTCAAATAAAATCTACACAAATATTTGTTTGGACATAGAATGTGGGAATGGAAGTCGAATTAATTAAAACAGTAAGGTCCAAATCTATGGAAGCGCTACGGTGCTATTTGTGGTATAATATTCTATAGAGCCACCATACTTCTTGATGCATGTCGGTAAATTTACCATCCAACATCCTGAAAGTTCAAAACTATCGGAACCGCCATGGGCACCGCAAACCAATTGTTTTGGCAACCCGTTAACCGCCGGAACTCAAACAGAATACACCCAATAACAATGCAATGCTTAACTGCAGAAAGAAAAATTCGGTTTGCGGATGGATTTCAAACACCTGCGGATTTTCATGGTTTAATGTCAACTGTTGAACAAACTAAGGCGTGCGCTAAATATATGACTCAGTTTAAAAACACACGCGGGAATGTCAGGCCTGTGATAGATTGACGTTCATTCGCTGTTGAGAAAATCTAAAACCACCGAACCTCGGGTAATAAATACTTTTAAACGAGACCCGTGTACACACAATTGAAACCAAATCGACAATCCAAATGACGTAATAACGTCAATCAAACCAAATAAAAGGATATTCCTTAGCACAACTTCTTTTTGTATAGAACGGCTGTTTAGAGGAGCAAGCTATAACAATATACATCCCTATGACTACAGCACGCAGATAACGTACTGAGCACAAATGGATTTTCGAATCATATTCGGATGATAGAGAAATCAACGGCTAAACCAGAGATATAAATATTTACATAACTTCGGATATACTGACTTTACAAAGCTATGTGTTTATAACCGATAAAGAATTTCGAAAATTCTCACACATAAGCACATAGTATAGGCAACTGTTTGAAGAGTGTGTGCTTTGCGAACCGGTTTTGAACTTATTTGACTCGAAATAGGAGCTGCTGGGAAGTGGGAAACGAAGGTTGACCTGACCGGACGTGCTTACACAATCACGAAAAGTCTAGCAGTTCTCGAACTAATCCCGACGCATGTCTAAGTTCCTTTTGTTTACGTAACAATAACGCAGCGTCGGACAAAACACAAGCTGAAACAACAGCAAGACAAAGACAACACGTTGCGCATCCGTTGGCTTTGTTTCTAGTGAATGAATGGGAGGAAAAACACGATCGAGTGGCACAGACAGGCGACAACGGGTTGGCCGACAAGTATCAACTTAGATAGATCGATAAATCAGTACTTTTAAATAATTCAGCACCAATAAGAATCCTTGCACAAACATTGATAGCTTAAAAGACGAGAAAATGAGATAAAAAAACAACATTTATATAATTGTATAACGTGTATGAGTAAAATGTTACTTATACTTGCTATCCATATTGGCTTGTCTACTTGACTATGAGAGCTTCAGTAAAAGTACTGCCAATGTATGTTTCGCCATTGTCCTGCTGTCCCAAACTTTACTTGCTTACCTACCAGAGTGCACTTAATTCCACTTGTTGATAGCGAAAACAGCTGCATAGTTTAGCCAAAACTACTTCTCGGTCATCCAAAGACAGCGTTATCACTCGTACAAAAGCTTACACAATGCCCTTAAATGCCACATTTACATGACGTGACTGGAATGAATGTAGACGACCACTTGTAAACCATAAATGACAATATATCCGACATATATTTACCAACAATATAAAACGGTTAATACAATAACCAATAATTGTAAATCATTTTCTTTAAAATTGATTTACGACATTAATAATTCACCATGTTCCAACTGCCAGTAGCTACTAATCCGACCATGCTAACGTATCCTGTACATTTCTAACCCCTTCTGTTACCACCCTGGTTTAAAAGTGACGCCCCGGCCAGTTCCCAAGCAGGTGCGGCCAAGGTAATTGTGTTCGCGTGCCGTTGACCGTGACAATACATAAATTATCCCGCCGGGACGTGGGCTGATCGACTGCTAGCCACAAAGGCCGGTAGCAAATTCCCTTGTGTGTCAACGACCATCCACACTAAATTCGATAGAAAATATATCTAAATTTAGCCCTTCAGCGGCTTTTATAATAATATTAGCAAACCAATAAAAAGGACAACAGACACTCTAGCATTTTTACTGTATGCTTCTCTTAATCAACTTGGCTTTCTGCCAATACGCTGTAAGTCTAAAAAATGCTTAAAATGAAAATTATTGAAAACAAACTATTTCTGGTGCTTATTGGCAGAACATATAAATATTCTGAGCTGTATGCTGTATTAACGACAACGCTATAAAGGCAAATAGATGAAATCTGTGAAACACTGCAAGACTTTCCTCTCACTTTCGCTGTCGATGGTCTGAAACTGAATGAAAGTGGTTGTGAGAATGAACGACATTTCCCAATCAAGAAATAGAAAAAGGCAATCGCCATCTGAATTGGCTACACGCGTTGTGAAAATTACCTCTTCATGATGTGTTTCAATAACAAGCTTTACGACTGGTTCCTCCTTATATCCCTGATTTAATCAAGACCTAAACTTAGTTAATAATTTGACTGAAGATGTCGTTATCTTCCCCGAAAAAACAATTATGACGACACACTGTCAACGAATACGTCGACAAAGTAAACTTAAGATAATTGACCTAAACAAGAGTGCTGTAAACTGTTTGTACCAATTCTGGCGTTTACCTAAATAGTTTATATATAGGACAAATTGGTTGAAATACAGGTGTTAAAATTGTTGTTGATCATGTACGCAGGGTAATTCAGTTAATACCTTGTAATATGTATACCCTACTTAATAGATGACAAGAAAAGAAACACTTGGTTTAAATGACATCTACAAGACTGAATGCAACAAGTTAACTACTGATTTTTACTACAGTGTGTTTGCAAATTGGGTCTGCCTCGTTTTTCTGTGGTTTTAGGGAAGAAAACCGATTTAAGTTACCCGAATTGTGGGTTCAATACAAAACCGTGATAGCTGGATTCGGTTTATCAAAGCTAGCGGCTAGATCAGAAGGCTTAGTCTATTAGGGTCATGTCGCTGTGACTAAATTACTAGCCGGTATTCTACTAAAAGCGCAAAATTTCACCCGCCTTGATAACCTGAGATTTTGTCACTTAAGTTGTAAAGAATTTTGACTGAGATAAAACGCAATAAAGAAGACGGAATTTTAGTCTTGAATTGGTGATCAAATTAACACGAATTTGCAGTTGCTGCGATAATAACCTTTACATTGTTAAAAACCAGCACTATTCATTAAGTTGCTTAAGAAAACAAACTACTGATCAACTCTTCCACACGCTGAGCTAAGTTATTTGGTTCAAGATTATAACAAAGCTTTGAAACGCAACCTACCGTTGTATTTCTTTCTCCTATTGCAGTTAATTAAGTATGGGTGAAAGGGTTAGAAAGCAGCAAAACAGACTTATAAGGATGATCATATGATCACTATAAGCACAGTGAACGATCTTTATTACGTACACGGAGTACATTATTACGTAACTAAATTGATTCATGCAGAAAAGGCGAATACTATTTATTATGACAAAACAATCTTAAAGGAATAAATAGAATATTAAGAAAATGTTAAAATATAAGAAAGTATATTCAAGAAAAAATATTAAAAAACAATAGATTGTTAGAAACCAGATGACTTTCTTAGTTCTACAATATAACATCATATCCGTACATTGTAGCTAAAATTCTAATCTAGAAACTGGGGAAAAAAAGAAAAATAACGGTTGGTTACGTAAGCTTTATTTATCTTTTCACTTTCCCAGGAACATTTTATTCTTAGTGTAAATTATCTAAATTACGTCACAATAGAAAACGTCCCCACAATCGATGATGTCATTAACGGACGTACGGACCGGTGAACGAGAAATGTCGGTAAGCCGCCGTCAAGCGTATCGAACCATTGGAATATTGTATTCGACGTATCGCCACCTTATAACTGTGACGTCATAATAAATATCGAGGTTTTTAACACAACGGATAAAAATTAATCGGACAATCTTTCCTTTTTCTTAAAAAAGGGTTTTAATTATTTTTTTAACATTTTGTTATACAAATTCAAATTTGACGTGTTTTCTGTTTTAATTATACGTCACAATCATGTAACAATTGCAATAAACTACGTCCAGACTGGAGAAGCGTAAACAGCGTCGTGGGTTCCGTTAGGAAGGATGCGCTATTGTTGGATAATAATGGGACACTTGTCGCTCTCGGGGTTACGTTGGGTCATTGGTGACACGAGGGTTACCAGCATCACGCTTTTGACGTTAAAAGAGACATTGTGACGTAATCTATTCTTGATTATTTAAAATAATACGTGGAATTTTGTTTTGATAAAATCGTCAGTTTTTGTGACTCGAGTCACGTTTTTTGGAGCGAATGGAAATTTTGACCCAAAATAAATGTCGCCGTGTGAAATAAGTTGTCAAACACACGTACAGGGTTGACTGGCATTTAAGATTTAAATTTCTCTCTAAAAGTGACATCAATAGGAAGCTCGGACTAGACAAAAGAAGTCGTTTTTAAAATTTTTACATATTTAGATTTATTTGTTACCCGGCCAAGTTTCGAACCGAAGAAAGGCGTCAGGCCGGTTTTACATTGAAACTGGGATATAAATCGGTCGCGTAAACAAGCAAAACGACTGTTATATTGCAGAAAACTTACAACTTTCACCTTAAAACCAAGATAAAGGAGGAAAATACCGATATTGAACCGGAATTTTAACGTCCTAACAACGGATGTTCAACTGTTAACAATTTTTTAGCATTTTATAATTTTAATTAAAGTTATATAGATTAAACTCATTTTTTTACTGAGAGCACTTCGAATTTTTTAAATCATAAAATAATTCATTTCCTATTCGAATCGAATTCAAATCTTGATTCTGGAATGAACATCCCAAGTCCTTTTCCAGCCTGACATTAATGAGATTTTTGTTCATTTCTCAATCTAATTACAGAATACTCGGAAATTCTCTTTATAAACATGAGCCCTCTTATCGTAATAATCGAATCATACAGCCAATTCATTAAATTGCTTTCACTGTAAATTATGCATGGTGTTGATCTTAGAAAGCGGCACTTCGCATTTCAGCATGTATTATTTATCAAGCTTAAGCATGCTGTGGTATCCAATGTCAAATATTAAGGACAAACAAAATGTATTATTTAACGCTGCAAAAGGAATTCGGCTTTAAACCAAGCACGTTTTTTAAAGGTTCTTTTGTTAATTATAATTAAATGTCAGAAGCAATATTAAAATTAAAACTGCGGGACTTTAAAATATTTCAAATAAAAAATATATATTTATTGATGGTTTAACTAATTTATGAAAGATTCTCATACATTAAAGAAAACTTCACATAATTTTTCAGATGAAAATATAAAAAAATCTTTTAAAACTAAATGATAAATTTGTAATAAAAGGTCATAAAACATTTGTACTGTAAGAGTTATTATGCCACTTGGACGTTTTATCAATATAAAATTCTGACAAGAACAATCCTAGGAAAAAAAAGTTTCGTAAACTTTTAATTTGATACTTAAAATTCGTACTTAAAAAGGCGAAAGAAAAGAGCTTTATAACATGGACTATATCGTTAGATTAGCTTGTGCCAATAGTCCGGTTACCGGAGGTACTATAATGTGTATGATTGGGACATTGCTGATGTTGTTTTGTTCAACCAATTAATCTAACGGGTTTAAGTAACGTCATATAAGCGTCATGTTTAATGACAGGAGGCCGGTTTCGATCCTACCACCTTTCGAAGGACGGTCCAACTCGACATAGATGTGGGACTAGAAAATTAACCTCTCATGCACGTACCTTCATGGCGTAAATTCACTTTCATAGTCTCTTTAACCCTTATCAGTATAAGTTTGCCTGACGGGGCAGACGACAAGGTTTATTAAATTTAATTAATTCTGCCTATGTAAATATTATTCCGGGCGTGCCCGATATAGCTATATCATTACTGCATCAAATTTAAAAGTCAACTGCAGTTTTTAAAGCCAAAGGAAAGTTCCCCAGTATAACGTTTTACTGAGTTTTCCCATCCTTTCACATATTCATTATTATTTTCATATTTCGCAACGTAACAAGATTTATCTATAATTCTTGCTGCCGAACCCTAGACCTTGGTACTGCTCACTGCCTAAGTAATCCAGCTTGATTCCTTTCGTAAAATTTAAAACACATATGGTTACATTTAAAAACACATATGGCTATATAATAATGCAATTACCCAGCCGTCGAATCTAATATAAAATGTGCATTATATTTAATAGTTTGACAAATTAGAAGAAAAAAATTCAAAAGTACAGTTGCTAAAAATAACAAATACAAATAATGCTATAACTGAACCAAATCTCTTCGTTAAGTCCACAAAAGCGCACAAGACTAACGTTGTCAACCAATATGGATTGCATCACTACGTAATCTATTCAGACATGCTAAGCCTTCTTATCTTGAGCTGTCAACAGACTCTTGCGCATTTCAACCCAAACCACCAAGTTTTCGACTGTGAAACTCTTCAATTCTAATTCTGAATACACCTTGACTCATATGAGTCTCGTCTGTTCTAAAATCAGCGACAGCATGTGTAATTTCTTATTGTCTATGCAAAGTGTGAGTTGGACTGCATTTAAAACGCACACAAACAAGGTTGTGCGGCCAAGTGGTTAACCAGACCGATCCATGACAAATTTTTAATATATAAAAACGGTCTTGTCTATAAAGGGTTCGATACAAATCTTCTGAAATCAGAAAAGACTCAATAAAACGCTTAAAAACTAAATGTTTACCAAAATGACAAGACTTCAATTACTTAATTTTCAAATAACTGTCGTTGTTACAGAAAAGTATAAAAATGAGAATTCATATACGAGTTTTAAGTATACGATTCTATAAAGTCAAAGCCAAAATGGGTCAACGGGTTCGACACATTTGCGACAGCTTTGTCGAAGTTAGATCACTTTCTTATATATGATAAACGGACATTTTCCTTAATAATTTTGCTTTTAAAATAATCTTGTTCGTTCAAAACCAGCAAGTAAAAATGCCGAGGTGTTACAATGGCCATATATAGGCAGTGGATATATTATAAGATTGAAGACCTTAACACCCCTGTGCAGGTTAAAAATAGACGTATACCCGCTTCAACCTTCTAGCTATAGAATACCAACAATTAGCAACACCGTTGGTATCTCAGGAATTCGAAAGTTTTGAGTCAGAATTCCTTTCACTTTCGACCTGCGGTAAAAGTCTGAGGTGAATGTATTGTAAGGCGCACATATTAGGCGCTGGGGCACGTACATGCCTTGAATGCAGCAAAGTGTGGCTTGGCGGTAAACCAATTCCTGGTAATCGATGTGTAATAAGCGAATTAGCCTCACCGAACGACAGATGGTGTTGGCCGCCTCCACGGAATAAGGGTGCGGCGACATACGGCAAACTTGAGTCGGTCTGTCATCCGTCAGCGAGAACGCTTCCGACACGCTTTGTACGTCACCAGCCCAGCTTGGTCGACGGTTCGGCCAACTTTGGGTTTGGATTAAGTTGACGGTTTTGTCACGATAACAGCCTTAAAATTTCTTTCAAGTAAACGAGCAATTCTCGTACAAGGGCCATACGGTTCATAAATTATTGATAAATTCGTAATTTTACGTTATCGTTGAATATTTAAGATAACATGATCAATCTTGGAAAAGCTAAAATTAAGCATTAAATAAGAGATTAAACCAAGCATCAGCTAAATGTAAATACAATGAAGTTAATTATAAGTAGTTTACATTCGTATATAGCATTACATATCCACAGTGGAGATAGTTTAATTAAACCCGACTTGGTTGGATGCCAAATGACCTAATTTGAATGGACAACCCAACAGCCCAAGAAGCAGACTTGGCTTCCTGTCGGATAGGCAACCATGCGTTGGTTGATAGATCTATGTTTGCGATGTCATTTCTCGATTAAACTGTCCAGCCGACATATGTTCCTATTCTGACCTCGGATTTTGTCCCTCATGGTCAAATTAGCCTAAACGCGAGGAAATTATGTATCTGAGGCGATGATAGCGCTGTGCGGTGGCACCACAACCGTTAAAAACCATTAAATCGATTGGAAATTAGCTAATTCGCCTATCCCGGCTGGTCGAGCTATCCCAAACAAAATTTTCAAAGATTAATTATTGATTCGTTGAATTCAAATTCAAATTGCTTTCTAATTATTCCCTTCAGATGAGAAGTTGCACCTGGGAATACCAAAACAAGACACGATACTAAGCGAAGTTTATATCAGAGTATAGTCAGCCCATTGTAGTGGCAATATGTTCTTCAATGACTGACCTTTATTGCGGATAGTTGATGCAAAGTATTTACGAACCACAAGTAATTTGGTTGTGTAGCCGAGTGGTGAAAGGGGCCAATACATAACCCAATTTCAACACAACAACCGACATGACGAGTCCTTCATTGGTTCAAAACTTTGCCCAGTTAAAAAAAACAGAAAACAAGTGTTTCTACCAACTTTGTTGGGAAATTTTCCCGTTTTCCAATTTTTTACCAATAGTCCTACATAGTGTTTTCATCGTGGAGACAAAAAATAAACTAAACTAAAGCTAAGCCAAGTTTGATTGTGAGAATCATATTTCCCATCTTGCTAAACCCGGTTTACGAGCATCCGATTGATTCCTTATAAGGACCCTGTCAGATGGCCCCTAGGCTGATATACGCAAGCTAATTGTTATCACTAGCATGCATCAATATGTTACACGAATCGACCATGTACTCTGCCCTACGACACGCTAATGCACAATTACTGAGCTTTTATCACGACCTCTCGCAATAAATCAAAAACTCATTAAAATTGTTTCCATAATTTAGTATTTTTACTTTTTCATTTTTTGATTGCTACAACGAACAATACAGTAACATTAAGGATAATATCCAATAAAAATGTTAATTGGCGGAAAATGACTTTACGTTTCTGAATAAACGAAGATAAAAAACAAGCGTCAATGGTGGGAAGGATAAAGTGCACGTTATAGAGTTAAATAAATTGTAATTCTATCCCGTAGTAACCCTAATCCATACGATTAAATGTCACTCTTTTTTTTCAATATTTATTAAAAAACAAACTTTTATCCATGACACAGCGTTATTAATTACTTTGTGGCAAGGTACCCACAAGATCGTAGCTTGATTTCAAACCACAAAATTATCTTGCAACAAAATCTTGTCACTTGTGTTTAAATCACCCTATTTAACCCGACTTTATCTGGTAATATTAGATGATGTATTAGCGTACGCCGATGAATAATGAGATACTGTCAATCATTCATGGCCAATTAGCAAGTAACTGTAACAAGTTTGGAGCGGTTGCTCAAAATATTAATTATCTTAAAAGTAGCAGGAAAAAAACAAGAACACGGAAAACGTAAAATAAATTAATCTTTTAAATCAAAAATAGGCGAAAATGATGCAGAAATACAAGAAATGTCCGGTTAGACTGCCCGTTTTTTTATACCTAAGTATAAATTGGGTTATATAATGTTAGATATATAAGCACTAAACTAATTTCAGTATTCATTTTATATCGGAATCCGCAGTGCATATTAGCGTTGACAGTTCTTTAATTTAGTTAATTTAGTGATCACCCTAAAGCAGACAGAAAATACTGAGTAAAGCAGAATTTTGTTTGTTTTGTATCAAGCTAAGTTGCTATCCCTAAAAAGCTCGTCTCTAAGACTTTTTACGTAAACAATTCGATATGTCGGACGCGCTAACCATTTGGCCAGACGATCGTTCATAAAAAATAAAATCTATCGGCATTTTTTTATCAGATATACAAGTTTTATTTTAAAGGATATCATCAATCTCAATCAACTGTATGTTTACATCGATTCTCAGAATACCATACAATTTAAAACCTTGTAAAACTAAACAATTCATCAAGTCCATTAACATAACGGAAGGGTATAATATAATCTCTGCAAATGAGGCACAGGCAGACACACCTCAACTTATTTCCCGTTGTAAAAATAGAGTTCATTGACAAATTGAAGTTATTTAGTGACAAGCTGTGGACTTGAATAGTGCTAGGTGCGGTCACATTGTTTTCTAATTGAATTTAAAGCTTTTCATTCGATTCTGACTTCGAAACGGAACTTTGAAAGCATACTCAGAATGTTTCTTAATTTGAACTTGTGGTTAGGAAACCAAAGGAATCGTGTGTTTCGATTGTGGATTATCCTAATACTACTAAGTTTGCGTTTTTATATAGGCTAAATAACTTCATATCCTGACCGGAGTGCGTTCTCGGGAATAAAGACACGGGGTATAACCTGTAGGGTGCTGGATTCGATATTTATTCTTGCCACGTTTTGCGGCTTTGTGGGCAAGGCACTTGAGGTTACCTTAATCAAGCGGTTAAGTTACATCAAATATTATATACAATACCATGCAATGTTTTCAGCACCCCGAATATAAGCACAAAAAGTAATCGGAGGATTGCTGGGATAACAACAGCCGTTGTTCCACGTACGGGCAAAACAATAATTATCTCACATATAAAACCCAATACTTTAAGAAAAGATTAAATCACAAAAAAACATTTAGCAAGTAATAAATTTCACCTGCGACAAACTTCTACTACACTTCAAGAATAGAAATTGAGTTTCTAATTTCCCAGCAAAAATGTTAAACGGCGGTAAACAGCAATATTATTAGTGACAACATAAGAAGGTAACCCGACCTTAAACTGAACCTGGGTGTTGTGCAAAGTCGTATTAGGTTGAAACCCTGTACAAAACACGTTTAAACTTGTAAATAAAATTCATTGTTCGCTAATACGGCCCTTTATTGCATCATTAGAGACTATTGAATTACAAGTGTTTAGCATCAGGGTGACATTTTATCTGAACCTATTCTAGAATGGCCATTGTTGACGACATAAATGATTCATTCATTGTGTTCATTGTGTATTGTGATGAGGTAATAAAGTGATGTCATTTATAAATTAGTATTTTTTAAACTAACTTTGATAAAGAACAATTTCTGTAGATTCTTCTGCTTAGAATATAAATAAAACCGTTTCCAATTGTCGTATACACGTTATAGCGTACATATTGTACAAAAAATGCGATTTTAATCTAATTTTTTTAATAATACGTTTACCAAAGTAACAGACTGTAACCAAACATATGTCTACCGACAGGATATTTCGAATCGCATTACTGGCATCATTTCAGTCTTAGCGCATGGTTGCCTAACCTTTAACCTTAACATGTGGCAGTTTGGAATATAGCTAACTAGTTGATTGAGACCTTACAGGTCTAATGGTTAAAATAAAACAATAACAATTGTTTGTTAAAGTTGCAGCATTATATAGGCCTTTACCCAAAAGCTCCATAAATTGTTTCATAAGCTCCATATATTTGATGATAATAATGTGGTTTAATTGGCAAATACCATGTCCACTTCCGAATTAAGATATGGATTTATATTTTAAATCTACTAATTCGTAATTAAGTGCTTATAGTAAAACAAAATGAGCTGTATATTTATAGTCGAAGCAAAATCATTGTTTTAGTTAACAGCAGGGCCGGTTTTAGGCCGATTTGACCGATTAGATCAAATTGGGCCCCGCACCTTGAAGGGGCCCCGCGCTAGTCGGGGTCTTTCTGTATTACGAGGTTTAAAATACTACTGAAACGTAAAATAAAAAGTGAAATAATATTCTTTCTCATAATATCAATTTGTTATGCATCGTAATACGTCAAATTCAATTTCTGTGTCTGCCTGTTACGTCATAATGAATATGGTTGCTAAACAATATGTATGTTTGGAAGTAAAACAATATATCGTAAAAAAGCATCCACATTACCTTTAATTTGTTTTATAGCAAGTATTAAATGTCTATTTTTGTAGTTTGTATGTACTGGTATGTATGATATATAAACACCCATCAATTTTTCTATGAAGAGTAGGGGCCCCGCCATCACATTTCTAATTGGGCCCCGCGGTTCCTAGCACCGGGCCTGGTTAACAGAGATGTTGATTATAAATAAAAAGTTCAATTTTTACCAAACATACAAATTCATTCTTCTTAATAAACTTTGTACAATTTTTTGGGGGGGTTTTTACTTTAAGTCTTACTTCAGAGCGGTTTAAAATTCTAGATTCAAGATTTTTGATTTTAGAATAATTCCAGAAACCAATCTGATCCGGATAAGGACATCCTTACGCCCAAGGGGTAGAATCCTAAGACCGTTCGAATCCGCCGCTGATTATACAGTCATTGCGCCGTCGTCTAACAAGATTAGCGATTTGTATTGTGTAAGTCGCCATCGAGTCCAGACGTTTTCAGCGACACGGTATGACCCAAGCAAAGGCAACACTAAAAGGAGGGAAAGAGGGAAGGAGGGAAACTGCAAACTAAAACTGTGGATACTATTTAACCCTGCTTTGAAGATTAATCTTAACTCTAGAACTAACCCCAACTCTAACCCCATGTTTTAAACAGACTCTGATGCACCATTCTTTATTATACTGTGTAGTTTTCCTCCTTTCCTTTTCCCTCATTTTAGTCCAGTACCACCCCTAGCAAAGGACAATCCTCAACAACCACTTGGATTAAGTCAAAGCAGAATTCGACAACAATGTGAATCGAAACTGGAAGGAAATCGACTCTTGTGGCGGGAATTCCACTCATTGGGAGGCGCCTGGACCAGACATAGGTCAAGCCAGTCTATACAACTTGGAACGTGTTAAAGGCATAGCATGAATTCCGTAGTAAACATTGACAAGTGACTCACTACTTCATTGTTTTTATAAATTCCAGTGCTTGGGCACCACGACAAGTGTTTATAAAATAGGGCACTGATTGGTTTCCTTCGAGCAATAACCCATTTTTTTCTATTTAGAATCGACCAAAATTCAATTAATGACGCAACGTGACCAACGTTATTGTGAGAAGAAAACTGATTTATTTTTATCATTCTGGGGATAATCGGGCTCAAGGTTTTGCTCATAGAAACTTGTTGTAATTCACTTACGATCTAAAAATATGGCCAAGACAAACGTTGTCGTAATTGCTCTTTATCGCCGCCCTGCCGGGCACATATTACAAATGATGACGATTTTACATTATCCGACCAGAAGAATAAAATTGGCAACTCTGTTCGTTAAAATATGAAAACTTGCAAAAACACGAAATAATAAAACCTTTAAAATAAAAAATTAGAGAATAAGTGCCAATTTGGCTTTCTGTACTTTGTTTACATTTTTCTACCATTTCTTAATTATGCCCCGAAATACACTACTACTTATTTATAACTAACACAACAAAAAACGGAGCTTTATTGACAGACCCGCAGTGTTCCCAGGTTCGAAACTAAGCTCAGTAAATAAAAAAATTATGATTCATCAGAGCTTTTATACGCGCCTACGATAAAAACCGATTTACAAAAAAAAGTCTGGACAAAACGTCATTTTTGGTAAATGAATTCCATTGATATATCAAATCGGTTATACGGGCGTATAGTGTACGACCAAATAAAGAAAAGAATTTGTGCTAAAAAACAAACACAGTAACTTATTGATGTATATTAATAACATCAATGCCATACACGATTTTTCTCTAAGTCCAAACATTTTAGTAAAACGCTTCCAACGTTGCTCTGGTCACGCTCATTCGTTTGTTGGATCTCATGGCTGGTCGTTTGGACTTCGGTTTCAAGTAGAAAGTCTTCGGGTTAACGTGTCTCACTATGTGACTGTGGGTGATGGAATATTTTTTCAATTTAAATATTAAATCTAAAACATCTTTTGTAGTGCTTACACGATTGGACAGGAGATGATGGGACGAATAGTCCGGCCGATTAGCTTGGTGGATTAAGGGGCACAGATTAGAAACTGTTCGCTATCTATAAATCGGTTGTGCCCTTGGGTGAAACACAATGTAGGCATTGTCTGAACCCAGTGAAATAATAAGTTCTTATATTATTTAATACATCTCAATCTTACACAGCAACACACTGCAATAGCTCCGGTAACCCGACGTTAGGCGCGAAGTAATCTGACGATTGTCCGTGTGTTAACTATCCTTGTGTTAAAGATTTCTATACATATAAACTTAGTAACGAGCCAAAACGATTTTCCATATATATAAAGTGCTTACTGACGAACTCATTATTGGTTCGAAACTCAACCCGTTAAAAAAACACGAAAAATAATTTACCTTATCGACACGTCATCCGAGTCAAAGTAGTTGACGTTGGTCTTGAATGCGATTCGCTTTGCCAGCAATTCCAATGCTGCTTTGTTGGTTGTCATGGAGCTTAACTCCTGTTCTTCTACGTGGAACCCATTTAGCACGAATCTAAAAAACAACAAATCAGGAAAACTCTAAAAGTAGGGAAAGAAGGGAATCGGCTCACTAAAACTATAAAAACTAATTCTAATTCTTCACCAAACATTAATCTCAACCCCACGATTAACTTTTACTTCAACTACAGCCCTAATACTAACCCGCCCTGATCTTTATTTTAGTAGTCAGTGTTTTAATACAGTGTTATATGTATAAAAAATGTTGTAAACACTAAAATGCCTCTTATATCTCCAAACCCATACCCTCTATGGAACTCAACTAAGCACATCGGATGCAACACATCTCAGATTTATAAATTTAAGCAAAAATATATTAGCCACCCACACACTGTATCTAATACATGCGATAGCTAAGTTCCCGAATGCAACGGATGTTTTGAAACTGGTACATAGAATGGCTAGCTTTCATGAATAACATCATTCTATCTGAAAAGGGAAGTTATAAATGTAAAATTAATATAAGCTTGTGCCCACCGTCGTGTTGCTGCCTCGTGTTAAGTAGTAATATTGTGGGTTAAAAACTAAAAGAATGTCGTAAGCATATACAACATACTGCAATAGCTCCAGTAATCCGACGGTGGCCACGAGGTAATCTGACGATTTAAAAAGGCCCTCTGCTTTTTTTCCATTCACAGCGATAAACATGAATATCTTAACGCGTAAAAACTTAAAACCAAATAATTACTCTTTAAATAACAAACCTGTAATACGTGGACCCGTTGCTGGAGCATTGACTGCGCAACCTGAAATAAATATTGTGGATTTCCCCTTCGTAAACAAGCCGACCGCCGACGTAGAAGAAATAGTTCTGTCCGTCCTTTTCAAGTACAATGCGTCGTTTCTGCCAGTTGAATGAAATAAACCTGAAAAGTTCTTAAATGTACGGTCGTGCGGTTGAATGGTTAACGCGACCGATACATATACAGACTTACATACAAAAAAACAGTCTTAACAACGAGTTGTGCTCGAAACTAAGGCCGGTAAAAAACAGTTCTTGGAATAAAATGACGAAATGGTAAGTTCTGCGAATGTTTTGCGTGCTGGTAGGTGGAACTGTTTCGTTGTATATAATTATCAAATGCAGCTAGTTCCTATATATATTAAATTAGTGGCTAATGTATTGCAATCTGCTGTGCACACGTTTTTTTTTGACACGTTTTTTTATGACATCAATTATTATGGTTAAATATGTTTTACAAACAGGTAGTTAAACACGTGGTTGATACTTTCTAGTTATAGTTAAATAGCTGCGGCTAGTCGTCATTAGTTTTCTAATTATTAAGAAGGAAGTAGACATAGATTACAGGCAAAAATACTGTTTAACACAAAATCCGATTTATCAGTACAACTTATGCAAAGATCCGTTATGAGGTTAAAACTTGGCTTCTGTTCGTTTTTGGCAACTATTATTCAGATTGCAGGTAACTAATGTTGTTTTTCTACATAATGGCTGAAATGTAAATATTGTTTTAATTTGTTGTTGACTTTTAGAAATTGGGTTGTTATGGTGTGCGTTAAAGTGTAAAACTGTTGTGATTATAACGTCATAATGCCGATACATCGTAACAATCAGACAATAGACAGTATTAATAATATACTTAAAGATATTTATACCTGCGCATGTATATACTGTACAATATAGCACTAATGTATAAAATATCATATTATTCTATGAAATTGCATATTGGGTTATACAATTATGCAAATAGATATTAAACAAATGTAAACATATAATAAGTATAATTGCGAACTGTGTTACTGTAAAATACTGGCTTAAGTAAGTATAAAAATGCATGTTATCGTAATAATATGTTGTTTCATATGGATTTAATCTTTACAAGTTTGATACAGAAGAATCACATCACAAGTTTTAACCTAGTTTTATTTTAGTTGATTTGTTTTGCTTCTTAAAAAACTACAATTAATAAAGGCAGACTAGAAATATAGCAAAACAAATCAGAAAATCCTTCAAAACGACGGTCATTACAGCACGTCATGGAAAATAAAATTAAAACAGGAGGAAAATATCTCAGTGAAATATACGAACGCGGCCTTAAAACTCAAAATATATATTAAAGGGGAACTGAAGTCGATTTTAAGAATATCTTAATAAATGGAAAAAAATACGCTGATTTCAAAAATCAAATCAGTTTCTTCCAATATTTTTTTGTTAAAAAGTTATGAGCAGATATGTATTTCATTTTATGTTAGGGGATTTCCCGAATTACGTCATTGACGTTGTTGAGATTTCGTGCCTATATGCGTTGTATACAATCATGTGCCAGTTTCGAGGTAAATTAGTAACAGAAGCGCCTGCAGGAGCGTGATATTTTCGTTTTTTTATGAAGACTTAGCATAACACTTGTCATATAGCCTAACTGGACCAATGTACGCGCGTGACAGCTTACCTTAAGCGGTCATTCAGGCCTGCACGGTCCTGGACCTAAGCTGAATGCTGAGGTATACATGTCTCGTATTTAAATGACTTTAGAACAATAAGTCTTAGCAATTTAT
Source organism: Ciona savignyi (assembly GCA_000149265.1). NCBI lineage: Eukaryota > Metazoa > Chordata > Ascidiacea > Phlebobranchia > Cionidae > Ciona > Ciona savignyi. The sequence continues at coordinate 501,132 of CH003424.1, forward strand.
ATCATAAATCATAAAAGTGAAGACAGAACAAAAAAACTAGAACAGGAGGCAGTAAACTGTAACTGCCAGCAATTTATAGAAATAAACCAGCCATCAATCAAAGATCAGACTATGCGGTGGGAACAGCATATTTCTTTTATAATTGTTGCTTTTCAATATATAGCCATAATCTGTAACGTAGACTAGCAATGATATTATCAACCCTTAGGCTACAAACTAAGAAATTTGGTATACATATACATAGGAGTTTTAACAAATTACTTTTGTTTTATTGATTTCTAGAGTAAATTTAAGTTAATGTTGTAGCACTAAAATGGATGACAGTTTTCAGCATTCTGGCATGGATAAAAGAAGTTTTATTGTACACAATAAAACAACACAAATTCAAAGTTGTAACAGGCAGTGTAAATAGACAATCAATTAAACGCCTTCAATAGCATTGAAATCATCACTGTTGGATGATTCGCTTGACTTTGATGATGAAGACTGTGATGATGGTACATATTCACTTATTTTGCTCACATTTAACTCGTTATGAGAGCTACTCCCCACTAAAGATGCAATTTCATCACTAAATGACACCAGAGATCCTGTGGTACTTATTTCTACAGAACTGGTTTCTTCCATTTCAGATTCTTCAGCTTCCTACAAATGAATTATTTAAATATCAATTTCAACACTGCATTAAAAGAATACCATAATTCAAAAAACACTATAAGACTGAACATACTTCAGAATCAGCTGGTTTAGATTGAGATGTATGGAATAGTTGGTCTCAACAAAGACTCTATGACGAGGTATTTTTTCTTAGCCTGAATTAAAATGAATTTTTGAAAAACGACACAATTGTGGCTGCATGACAAAAATTGTAAATAGCACATACCTCCATTTGACAAAAACTCTCTTTTTATACCATTTTTCCTGTACAAAATTCTGCTTTATGTACTGGGTTGATTACTATGTTTAAAATCATAATCAGAAAAATTAAAAATTGTTGGAACTGCATTTTTCACCAAGCGGTTTGTTTTCATCATCTTGGCCACTCCATTGGAGTCAAATACAATTTTACTATGATAATCCTTGTCACAAAAATGTCCTCTACACACTGCGGTTCTTTTTCCAGGTATAGTTTAGAACGCTTGCATTGTTGTATCCATTGCTTCATCTGTTTTTTTGTCGTTGTGAGGAAATCGATGGAAGTGCTCAGGTGGATTGGAATTTTGTGTGCATTAATAGAAATTTGTACATCCCGGAGCAAAACAATATGCTCTAATCACTCTTCTTTCCTTCTCAATGGCTTCCTTTACTTCGTAAACTTTAGGCATTTTACAACATCCAATAAAAAGAACTGAATTGGAAAAGTGGTATATTCTTATTAACTTATTTGGGTAGTTAAGTAGAGGTTTATTATATATATTCCTCACTTACATATCTAAGTGCTTGTTGTGTACTTATTGTCGGACTACACATCGGCTATTGTGAATTAACTGGTTTATGCAACAAGTGGTATTCTTAACCAGTAGGCTAATGCACAGTTTCAATAACAGCAGACATTAAATGCAGCAAAACATTATACAAACAGCCAAGGTAAACCATGAAAGAAATAGGCTGTTCCCACCGCATAGTCTAGCCTTTGCTTGATGGCTGGTTTATTTCTATAAATTGCTGGCAGTTACAGTTTAATGTATTCTGTTCTAGTTTTTTTTGTTTTGTCTTCACTTTATAATATAAATTGCTAAGACTTATAATTCTAAAGTCATTTAAATACGAGAAATGTATACCTCAGCATTCAGCTTAGCTCCAGCACCGTGCAGGCCTGAATGACCGGTTAAGGTAAGCTGTCACGCGCGTACATTGGTTCAGTTAGGCTATATGACAAGTGTTATGCTAAGTCTCCATAAAAAAAACGAAAATACAATGCTCCTGCAGGCGCTTCTGTTACTAATTCACCTCTAAACTGGCACATGATTGTATACAACGCATATAGGCACGAAATCTCAACAACGTCAATGACGTAATACGGGAAATCCCCTAACATAAAATGAAATGCATATCTGCTCATAACTTTTTAACAAAAAAATATTGGAAAAAAACTGATTTGATTTTTGAAATCAGCGTATTTTTTTCCATTTAATATAGTCTAGCCTTTGCTTGATGGCTGGTTTATTTCTATAAATTGTTGGCAGTTACAGTTTAATGTATTCTGTTCTAGTTTTTTTTGTTTTGTCTTCACTTTATAATATAAATTGCTAAGACTTATAATTCTAAAATCATTTAAATACGAGAAATGTATACCTCAGCATTCAGCTTAGGTCCAGCACCGTGCAGGCCTGAATGACCGGTTAAGGTAAGCTGTCACGCGCGTACATGTGGTTCAGTTAGGCTATATGACAAGTGTTATGCTAAGTCTCTATAAAAAAACGAAAATACAATGCTCCTACAGGCGCTTCTGTTACTAATTCACCTCTAAACTGGCACATGATTGTATACAACGCATATAGGCACGAAATCTCAACAACGTCAATGACGTAATACGGGAAATCCCCTAACATAAAATGAAATGCATATCTGCTCATAACTTTTTAACAAAAAAATATTGGAAAAAAACTGATTTGATTTTTGAAATCAGCGTATTTTTTCCATTTATTAAGATATTCCTAAAATTGACTTCAGTTCCCCTTTAAATCATGATATTGTAACAAACATGCCATGTCGCCTCGACATCTACCAAAAGGAGTAATGAAATCGCAATGAAAATTGGACATTTGTAAGACAACATGGTCCTATATATGCAGAACTAAAAATTTTGGTAATGAATCTTGGGGAATTCTCCTCAGACGTTAAAAACCAAAACGTTTTTTTTTCTAATAAATTAGATTTTGTAGCCATAGCGCTTGAACGGCTGCTCTAATTTTATTAAAATTCGGTAAAATATTAAAACATTAGACACTCTACAGGCACGGCATAGCCTATCGCACCGACATCTCCAACAAGAAGTCGACAAATCAGATTAAAACTTTAAGAATTGTTACATAACATGACTTACTTATGGAAAAACAAAAACTTATCTACTAAACTCAGGGGAATTACCTGAAACAATGAAAAACTAAATCGGGCTGTTTTGGGAATTTAGCTTTCTTTTACTACAGCGCTTGAAAAGAAGCTATAATTTAAAACATTTGTGGTGAAATGTTCGTAAATTTAAGACGTTTATTCTTTATTTAACTAAATATTGAAAATATGTTTAGTATGTTAACTATGTGACCCATGCGTTTATGCTTGCAGAAACAAAAACTACATACTCAGTGGATAAAATACAAATTATGGTTAGGGACCCTGTAGCATGAATATAGGGTATACAACATGTGTTTTACAAATAGTGATGGTTAAACACGTGGTTGACACTCTCTAGTATTAATTTAAATAATTTGCACATACTACATCAATTATTATTTTTAAGTGTCGGGTTACACGTTCGTTTTTTAGACTGTAGTAACCTTGTGTGATTCGGCACGTTTTACCCATTTTAATTTAGACGCTTTTCAGCTAAGTGCCCTGCCCAAGGACAAAGCCGACTAGCGAGTGACCAGTTTCGATCCCTTCGACTGAAACGAAGACGCACTTATCCACCAAGTTGATCAGCCAGAATAACAATTTACATTGTTATATCATACAGAGCCGGTTGATGACGTGCTTCCAGAGTTTAAGATTTGTAACGCACCCTCCACCACAACGCCCCGGCAAAGTTCAACTACTTCTTTAGAAACATCTACTCAATCCGCTACCCCAAGGGAACCAGAAATACCAAATGGACGAGGAAACACAACAAATATATCGAATCCAACCACTATTTATCAAGAAACCACCACCGATCTCCCAGAAATCTCCCACAATACCCCACATATAACCCCTATTACCCCAGAAATTACCTCCAATACCCCAGAAATGGCAACAAATAACACAAAAATCACCCCCAATACCCCAGTAATGACCCCCAATACCTTAAAAATGGCAACAAATAACACAAAAACCACCACCAATACCCCAGTAATGACCCCCAATACCTTAAAAATCACCACTAATACCGCAGAAATTACCCACAATACCCCAGAAATTACCCCTAATACCCCAGAAATAACCTCCAAAACCACCACCAAAATCCCAGAAATCTCCCACAATACTCCACAAATAACCCACAATAACCCGGAAATGACAACATATGACCCAACAACGGCCCCCAATAACCCGGAAATGACATCAAATGACCCAACAATTACCCCCAATAACCCGGAAATGACATCAAATGACCCAACAATGGCCCCCAATAACCCGGAAATGACATCAAATGACCCCACAATGGCCCCCAATAACCCGGAAATGACATCAAAGGACCCATCAATGGCCCCCAATAACCCGGAAATGATAGAAATTGAGTTTCTAATTTCCCAGCAAAAATGTTAAACGGCGGTAAACAGCAATATTATTAGTGACAACATAAGACGGTAACCCGACCTTAAACTGAACCTGGGTGTTGTGCAAAGTCGTATTAGGTTGAAACCCTGTACACAACACGTTTAAACTTGTAAATAAAATTCATTGTTCGCTAATACGGCCATTTATTGCATCATTAGAGACTATTGAATTACAAGTGTTTAGCATCAGGTTGACAGTTTATCTGAACCTATTCCAAAATGGCCATTGTTGACGACATAAATGATTCATTCATTGTGTTCATTGGGTATTGTGATGAGGTAATAAAGTGATGTCATTTATAAAATAGTATTTTTTAAACTAACATTGATAAAGAACAATTTCTGTAGATACTTCTACTTAAGAATATAAATAAAACCGTTTCCAATCGTCGTATACACGTTATAGCGTACATATTGCACAAAAAATGCGATTTTAATCTAATTTTTTTAATAATACGTTTACCAAATTAACAGACTGTAACCGACAGGATATTTCGAATCGCATTACTGGCATCATTGTAGTCTTAGCGCATGGTTGCCTAACCTTTAATGTAAGATTTATCGTCGCAATTATTGTTTATATTATATCGATGTCACTAGGGAATAAGATCGGTATTGTATTCCCTTTTTTCCCGCAATTTCACCGAACTATAAAACGCTTGTTTTTTACCGCATGAGCATTATCGTGAGGTAATCGGTCTTTTGGTAGTATGTTTTGGAATTAACGGTTAGAAAGATGTGTAGGACGTGCTTTGGCTCCTGTTCAGCCACAATTTGGTAAATATTGGCTTTATTTCTCAAACTAGTAATTTTTGTGATAATTAAATTGTACATATATTTTTCCTTAGAAAACCGTCATTTCAAGACCTTTCGTTTTCGCCATCATTCAAATTCGAATAAATTCACAAGTTTTGGACAATGACGCGTTATTTCAAACTCTGAATAAAGGACGCCGTCTATAAGCATACTGCAACCTCTCACTAAGACAGGTGTTAGGAGGCAGCACCTTGTCGGGAAGTTACATCGTTTTCAAATTTCTTGAACTACCGTCGTCGTTCCCGTCCAGTCGTCGTTCTCGTTCCGTCGTCGTTCCCGTCCAGTCGTCGTTCTCGTCCAGTCGTCGTTCTCGTCCAGTCGTCGTTCCCGACCAGTCGTCGTTTCCGTCCAGTCGTCGTTCCCGTTGACGATTCCCGTTGACGATTCCCGTCGCCGATTCTCGTCGCCGATTCCCGTTGACGATTCCCGTCGCCGATTCCCGTTGCCGATTCCCGTTGACGATTCCCGTCGCCAATTTCCGTTGCCGATTCCCGTCGCCGATTCCCGTTGCCGATTCCCGTTGACGATTCCCGTTGCCGATTCCCGTTGACGATTCCCGTCGCCGATTCCCGTTGCAGATTCCCGTCGCCGATTCCCGTTGCCGATTCCCGTTGCCGATTCCCGTTGACGATTCCCGTCGCCGATTCCCGTTGCCGATTCCCGTTGACGATTCCCGTCGCGGATTCCCGTCGCCGATTCCCGTCGCCGATTCCCGTTGACGATTCCCGTTCCTGAACGTTTTCAATTCCGTTATTCCTGCTGATAAACCGCAAAATGAAGATTCCGAAGACTTTAAAATGTCTCAAACAACTTTACGTGGATGCTGAAAGGCTAATGCTTTCTCCAGTAGGTAGGACGTCACTACGTAAGCTCATACCAATAATCGACCGCGTATTTGACGAGCTAATGGACTTATGTGTAAATTTTCCAGAAGATCAACCACTTGAAGATGTTAACATATCAAGAATACAGTTGGAGAGTCAGAAACGTGAGTTCGATACGCATGTGCGTCAGTGGTTAAATAAAACTGAATTGCAATTAGCAAGGACTAACCGCTGTACGTCGAGCATAATTTCTACTGCAAACTTTATCCGGAAAAGCCAAATCAGGTTGAAACTCGCCGAACTTGCCTACAAGCAAGCTATGGACAGGTTGTTCGAAACACGCAAGCGTGCAAAGGAGCAAACAGATCGTGCTGCTGAAAGGACACGCGTAGCAGCGAAAGAAGCCAATCAAAAAGCTCGCGAATCTATAGAAGCAGAGCGTGTCGCCAACAAAAAACAACCAGAATTTGAATACGCGAAGGCAGTTTCTAAAGCTCGGAAAGATGAAGAAATCTTGGAGGCTCTAGACTCGACCTCACCGACATTACAACCCACCGTTGTTGCCGTAGCTACAACGAACAACCGCAGTACAGTACGGCCTTTGCTTGCAGACGCTGATTCCAACTTAAGCCATCACAAGAAATCAGTTGCAGAATTAACGTCGCCACTACAAGTACAAAATACTTTACCGGTAAGCCGTAGACACCAACCCCCACCCCGCTGTGTATAAGCACGAGCGTATCGAAATAAGCGCAGCTGTTGAAATCGATAAATGCTGCACCAGTATCAACACGGACAAGTGTTTATATAAACGTTGTTCCCGGTCAAGTTCGTTACGCAGACAAAGAGGTTGCTACTTATGCATTTATCGATCAAGGTTCCACGACAACACGCCGTGAGGAGTCGATCGTAAGTTCACCAAAAGCTGCTGGTAATTCACGTTGTATTACGTTGCAAACCCTAACATCATCTCGTATTTTAGATACAGTGTCCCTTGCACTCTCTGCCCAGCCTGTGGAGGGTGAAGATTGGAATAACCTTCCCGACGTCGTTGCTGTCGATAAGATATATAAGAATCCTAATGTATTACATGATCCGCAGGCGTTGCAGCGACACCATCACTTGCAAGGTGTGAAAATTCCACAGATCGAAGATAGATCAGTCAAGCTGCTAATCGGGGCGAACGTTCCCCGAGTTTTCCGTGTCGAGTCTATGAGAAGCGGAAATGGTCGATGTCCCGACGCTGTCAAAACCCGTCTAGGATGGTCACTTTTAGGCCCCTGTGGTGATAAAAGCCGTTCCAATTGTAAGGCCAGCGTTATGTTTTTAAAGGATGAAAGCGATCTCAAACCAAGGGATCGACGATCTCGATGACCTCAACGACAGCTTTCTTCGGTTCCCGACCTCGATTGAAGACCGAAGATCACATGACCTTATGAAGGAATCAGTTAAGTTTGTTCATTATGAATTACCCCTCCCATTGCGCCACGATTATGAAATTCTCCCAGACAATGGCGCCATGGCGATGGGGCGCCTTAAAGTTTTAGCAAAGCGACTTGTGCAAAACCCAAATATTAAACAAAAAGAAGTCGAGCAAGTGAACAACATGATGACAAAGTGCTATTCAGAGAAGGTGCCATATGACGAAATCGTCACCGACCGCAGAATCTGGTACCTACCGCACCAACCTGTTAATAACCCTTACAAACCGGACAAACTATGTGTAAATCAAATACATGAATTTCTTCTACAACGCGAAATTCAATGGAATTTCAACCCTCCCTGCGCTTCACACATGGGTGGAGCCTGGGAAAGAATGATTAGATCCGTTCGTCGGATTTTACTTTCCATTTCAGGTGAAAAGTCATTGAACGAGGACCAACTGACAACCCTGCTGTTGGAGTCCGAGGCAATATTGAGTTGTCGACCTCTCACTCCCGTTACACTGAATATTGATGGCGAGACGCCATTAACACCGAACCACCTGCTCAAGGTGAACCCGTCAAGTGAGCTGCCTCCAACTTTGACCAATGAACGGAAATGTTACGCTCGACGTCGCTGGCGCTACGTTCTACATTTAGCCAACCGAATTTGGGCCAGATGGTCGGGAGAGTACCTCCGAACTATCATCGCACGCCAGAAATGGCACAAAAGAAAAGAAAACGTGAAGATAGGAGACGTTGTATTTCTGGTGGACAACACAACACCACGATCACAATGGTCCATTGGAAGAATCACCTCCGTGTACCCGGACAGCCACGGTGTAGTTCGAAATGTGCTAGTCAAAGCACGTGACACCGAATTCAAGAGACCGATACACAAACTATGTATCATAGTACCCGATACGAACGTGCGCAATGAGAGTGTTTACCCTGCTACAGCTCTCAACGAGATTGCGGGCATTAGCCCGGTCATTGAATGAATCTTAACACGCGACGTAAATCTATTAAATTGAAAATTGCTCAATTGTACGATCTCGCAATTTGGGGGGGGAGTGTAAGATTTATCGTCGCAATTATTGTTTATATTATATCGATGTCACTAGGGAATAAGATCGGTATTGTATTCCCTTTTTCCCCGCAATTTCACCGAACTATAAAACGCTTGTTTTTTACCGCATGAGCATTATCGTGAGGTAATCGGTCTTTTGGTAGTATGTTTTGGAATTAACGGTTAGAAAGATGTGTAGGACGTGCTTTGGCTCCTGTTCAGCCACAATTTGGTAAATATTGGCTTTATTTCTCAAACTAGTAATTTTTGTGATAATTAAATTGTACATATATTTTTCCTTAGAAAACCGTCATTTCAAGACCTTTCGTTTTCGCCATCATTCAAATTCGAATAAATTCACAAGTTTTGGACAATGACGCGTTATTTCAAACTCTGAATAAAGGACGCCGTCTATAAGCATACTGCAACCTCTCACTAAGACAGGTGTTAGGAGCCAACACCTTGTCGGGAAGTTACATCTAACCTTAACATGTGGCAGTTTGGAATATAGCTAACTAGTTGATTGAGACCTTACAGGTCTAATGGTTAAAATAAAACAATAACAATTTTTTGTTAAAGTTGCAGCATTATATAGGCCTTTACCCATAAGCTCCATAAATTGTTCCATAAGCTCCAAAATGTTGATGATAATAATGTGGTTTAATTGGCAAATACCATGTCCACTTCCGAATTAAGATAGGGATTTATATTTTGAATGTAATAATTCGAAATTAAGTGCTTATAGTGAAACCAACTGAGCTGTATATTTATAGTCGAAGCAAAATCATTGTTTTAGTTAACAGGGATGTTGATTATAATTAAAAAGTTCAATTTTTACCAAACATACAAATTCATTCTTCTGAAAAAAACTGGTACAATTTTTTTTTGGGGGGGGGGTTACTTTAAGTCTACTTCAGAGCAGTTTAAAATTCTAGATTCAAGATTATTGATTTTAGAATAAATCGAGAAACCAATCTGATCCGGATAAGGACATCCTTACGCCCAAGGGGTAGAATCCTAAGACCGTTCGAATCCGCCGCTGATTATACAGTCATTGCGCCGTCGTCTCACAAGATTAGCGATTTGTATTGTGTAAGTCGCCATCGAGTCCAGACGTTTTCAGCGACACGGTATGACCCAAGCAAAGGCAACACTAAGAGGAGGGAAAGAGGGGAGGGGGGAAACTGCAAAATAAAACTATGGATACTAATTTTAACCCTGCTTTAAAGATTAATCTTAACTCTAGAACTAACCTCAACTCTAACCCCATGTTTTAAACAGACTCTGATGCACCATTCTTTATTATACTGTGTAGTTTTCCTCCTTTCCTTTTCCCTCATTTTAGTCCAGTACCACCCCTAGCAGAGGACAAACCTCAACAACCACTCGGATTAAGTCAAAGCAGAATTCGACGACAATGTGAATCGAAACTGGAAGGAAATCGACTCTTGTGGCGGGAATTCCACTCATTGGGAGGCGCCTGGACCAGACATAGGTCAAGCCAGTCTATACAACTTGGAACGTGTTAAAGGCATAGCATGAATTCCGTAGTAAACATTGACAAGTGACTCACTACTTCATTGTTTTTATAAATTCCAGTGCTTGGGCACCACGACAAGTGTTTATAAAACGAAACACTGATTGGTTTCCTTCGAGCAAAAACCCTTTTTTTCTATTTAAAATCAACCAAAATACAATTAATGACGCAACATGACCAACGTTATTGTGAGAAGAAAAACTGTTTTATTTTTATCATTCTGGAGATACTTGAGCTCAAGGTTTTGATCATAGAAACTTCTTATAATCTATTTACAATCAAAAAAATGGCAAAGACTAACGTTGTCGTAATTGCTCTTTATCGCCGCCCTGCCGGGTAGATATTACAAATGATGATGATTTTATATTATCCGACCAGAAGAATAAAATTGGCAACTCTGTTCGTTAAAATATGAAAACTTGCAAAAACACGAAATAATAAAACCTTTAAAATAAAAAATTAGAGAATAAGTGCCAATTTGGCTTTCCGTACTTTGTTTACATTTTTCTACCATTTCTTAATTATGCCCCGAAATACACTACTACTTATTTATAACT
>CH003424.1:511927-524497 GCA_000149265.1 Ciona savignyi
ATGATCCGCAGGCGTTGCAGCGACACCATCACTTTGCAAGGGCGTGTAAAATTCCACAGCATCGAAGATAGATCAGTCAAGCTGCTAATCGGGGCGAACGTTCCCCGAGTTTTCCGTGTCGAGTCTATGAGAAGCGGAAATGGTCGATGTCCCGACGCTGTCAAAACCCGTCTAGGATGGTCACTTTTAGGCCCCTGTGGTGATAAAAGCCGTTCCAATTGTAAGGCCAGCGTTATGTTTTTAAAGGATGAAAGCGATCTCAAACCAAGGATCGACGATCTCGATGACCTCAACGACAGCTTTCTTCGGTTCCCGACCTCGATTGAAGACCGAAGATCACATGACCTTATGAAGGAATCAGTTAAGTTTGTTCATTATGAATTACCCCTCCCATTGCGCCACGATTATGAAATTCTCCCAGACAATGGCGCCATGGCGATGGGGCGCCTTAAAGTTTTAGCAAAGCGACTTGTGCAAAACCCAAATATTAAACAAAAAGAAGTCGAGCAAGTGAACAACATGATGACAAAGTGCTATTCAGAGAAGGTGCCATATGACGAAATCGTCACCGACCGCAGAATCTGGTACCTACCGCACCAACCTGTTAATAACCCTTACAAACCGGACAAACTATGTGTAAATCAAATACATGAATTTCTTCTACAACGCGAAATTCAATGGAATTTCAACCCTCCCTGCGCTTCACACATGGGTGGAGCCTGGGAAAGAATGATTAGATCCGTTCGTCGGATTTTACTTTCCATTTCAGGTGAAAAGTCATTGAACGAGGACCAACTGACAACCCTGCTGTTGGAGTCCGAGGCAATATTGAGTTGTCGACCTCTCACTCCCGTTACACTGAATATTGATGGCGAGACGCCATTAACACCGAACCCACCTGCTCAAGGTGAACCCGTCAAGTGAGCTGCCTCCAACTTTGACCAATGAACGGAAATGTTACGCTCGACGTCGCTGGCGCTACGTTCTACATTTAGCCAACCGAATTTGGGCCAGATGGTCGGGAGAGTACCTCCGAGACTATCATCGCACGCCAGAAATGGCACAAAAGAAAAGAAAACGTGAAGATAGGAGACGTTGTATTTCTGGTGGACAACACAACCACCACGATCACAATGGTCCATTGGAAGAATCACCTCCGTGTACCCGGACAGCCACGGTGTAGTTCGAAATGTGCTAGTCAAAGCACGTGACACCGAATTCAAGGAGACCGATACACAAACTATGTATCATAGTACCCGATACGAACGTGCGCAATGAGAGTGTTTACCCTGCTACAGCTCTCAACGAGATTGCGGGCATTAGCCCGGTCATTGAATGAATCTTAACACGCGACGTAAATCTATTAAATTGAAAATTGCTCAATTGTACGATCTCGCAATTTGGGGGGGGAGTGTAAGATTTATCGTCGCAATTATTGTTTATATTATATCGATGTCACTAGGGAATAAGATCGGTATTGTATTCCCTTTTTTCCCGCAATTTCACCGAACTATAAAACGCTTGTTTTTTACCGCATGAGCATTATCGTGAGGTAATCGGTCTTTTGGTAGTATGTTTTGGAATTAACGGTTAGAAAGATGTGTAGGACGTGCTTTGGCTCCTGTTCAGCCACAATTTGGTAAATATTGGCTTTATTTCTCAAACTAGTAATTTTTGTGATAATTAAATTGTACATATATTTTTCCTTAGAAAACCGTCATTTCAAGACCTTTCGTTTTCGCCATCATTCAAATTCGAATAAATTCACAAGTTTTGGACAATGACGCGTTATTTCAAACTCTGAATAAAGGACGCCGTCTATAAGCATACTGCAACCTCTCACTAAGACAGGTGTTAGGAGGCAGCACCTTGTCGGGAAGTTACATCGTTTTCAAATTTCTTGAACTACCGTCGTCGTTCCCGTCCAGTCGTCGTTCTCGTTCCGTCGTCGTTCCCGTCCAGTCGTCGTTCTCGTCCAGTCGTCGTTCTCGTCCAGTCGTCGTTCCCGACCAGTCGTCGTTTCCGTCCAGTCGTCGTTCCCGTTGACGATTCCCGTTGACGATTCCCGTCGCCGATTCTCGTCGCCGATTCCCGTTGACGATTCCCGTCGCCGATTCCCGTTGCCGATTCCCGTTGACGATTCCCGTCGCCAATTTCCGTTGCCGATTCCCGTCGCCGATTCCCGTTGCCGATTCCCGTTGACGATTCCCGTTGCCGATTCCCGTTGACGATTCCCGTCGCCGATTCCCGTTGCAGATTCCCGTCGCCGATTCCCGTTGCCGATTCCCGTTGCCGATTCCCGTTGACGATTCCCGTCGCCGATTCCCGTTGCCGATTCCCGTTGACGATTCCCGTCGCGGATTCCCGTCGCCGATTCCCGTCGCCGATTCCCGTTGACGATTCCCGTTCCTGAACGTTTTCAATTCCGTTATTCCTGCTGATAAACCGCAAAATGAAGATTCCGAAGACTTTAAAATGTCTCAAACAACTTTACGTGGATGCTGAAAGGCTAATGCTTTCTCCAGTAGGTAGGACGTCACTACGTAAGCTCATACCAATAATCGACCGCGTATTTGACGAGCTAATGGACTTATGTGTAAATTTTCCAGAAGATCAACCACTTGAAGATGTTAACATATCAAGAATACAGTTGGAGAGTCAGAAACGTGAGTTCGATACGCATGTGCGTCAGTGGTTAAATAAAACTGAATTGCAATTAGCAAGGACTAACCGCTGTACGTCGAGCATAATTTCTACTGCAAACTTTATCCGGAAAAGCCAAATCAGGTTGAAACTCGCCGAACTTGCCTACAAGCAAGCTATGGACAGGTTGTTCGAAACACGCAAGCGTGCAAAGGAGCAAACAGATCGTGCTGCTGAAAGGACACGCGTAGCAGCGAAAGAAGCCAATCAAAAAGCTCGCGAATCTATAGAAGCAGAGCGTGTCGCCAACAAAAAACAACCAGAATTTGAATACGCGAAGGCAGTTTCTAAAGCTCGGAAAGATGAAGAAATCTTGGAGGCTCTAGACTCGACCTCACCGACATTACAACCCACCGTTGTTGCCGTAGCTACAACGAACAACCGCAGTACAGTACGGCCTTTGCTTGCAGACGCTGGTTCCAACTTAAGCCATCACAAGAAATCAGTTGCAGAATTAACGTCGCCACTACAAGTACAAAATACTTTACCGGTAAGCCGTAGACACCAACCCCCACCCCGTGTGTATAAGCACGAGCGTATCGAAATAAGCGCAGCTGTTGAAATCGATAAATGCTGCACCAGTATCAACACGGACAAGGTTTATATAAACGTTGTTCCCGGTCAAGTTCGTTACGCAGACAAAGAGGTTGCTACTTATGCATTTATCGATCAAGGTTCCACGACAACACGCCGTGAGGAGTCGATCGTAAGTTCACCAAAAGCTGCTGGTAATTCACGTTGTATTACGTTGCAAACCCTAACATCATCTCGTATTTTAGATACAGTGTCCCTTGCACTCTCTGCCCAGCCTGTGGAGGGTGAAGATTGGAATAACCTTCCCGACGTCGTTGCTGTCGATAAGATATATAAGAATCCTAATGTATTACATGATCCGCAGGCGTTGCAGCGACACCATCACTTGCAAGGTGTGAAAATTCCACAGATCGAAGATAGCCCAGTCGGAAAAATTATCTCCGATCAAGCTTGATTTATCCCAACATTTAGTATGGTCCTAGCATGACGTGCCAGGGTTTGACCAGATATATAGACATGGGTTATGACAGGAAAGGTAACACCTGGCCAAGCATCGGGAAAACATCTTTGATTTATAGAAGCGTTCCCTATCGTGGGCCAGAGCTGGGTGGGTACCTAGCACCTTACATGACGCTAATTTGTCAAAAGCAAGTTACATAACAGTTAATCCAAATGATTTTTTTTATTTTCATTCATTTTCAACACAATTTTCTGCTGCCTTTCCACTCCTGTCTCTACCACCATCCCAGTCTCCCGCACCAGAAAGTAGAATGCTGATCTCTGCTGCCAGTTGGTCATGACTAGTATCTTTATATTCGGTTTGTTGCAGCACATCTGGAGAATAGATAAGTCATGTCAGTGAGAATTATTTCAAATTAAATATATGGTTTATTAAGAATAGAGTCCGCACCGTGCAGGTATAATATTTTTGCTTTTAAACCACAGCAGACACCATTTCAGCATTTGTCAAAATAACGTGTGTTGAATGTTCGCAGTAGGTTAGCCGGAGATATTTTGATGACTCACGAGTATTTTTTATTAGATCACTTTTAAATACCCTTTTTGAGTTCACTGGATTGAGACATTTGCGAACATCATTCAGCCCAGTGGATTAATGGGTTTAACTAAAACTGTACATAGAAACATCCAAATAATATACATCACACTACAATAGCCCCGGCAACCAGATGATTGGCATGATAAAGTCTGACGATTGTCTGTGTGATAACGCCCTTTGTGTTTTACCATTTTCACGGTCGTAAGAATCTATCAATTGAGTAGGCCTATACATACATGTAAAATGTACATAAATAAAAACAAGTTAACATTACAACCTAGATTACATAAGTATAATAATAAAGTTATGTTAAAATATACATAAAATATATGTTTTCACATACATATATATACATATATAGATATTAAAAATTACACCTCAAAAGACCAATAAAACACAAATTATAAAGTTAGCAAGCTATCTTTAAGCCAATTTTGTACCGTACTTACTTGATTCGCACAGAATTGTGCAATTATAAGTTTCCCAGTTTAATTATAAGTTACATTCTTCTTTAACCAAATCTTGAAGGATTAAACACTCTAGAGGCCACTTGAAAACATTTTCACTTATCGTCCAGTTTTTGGTTACTATACATCGAAAAGACTGCCATCAACAAATACAATATTTTTAACATATACCAATCACGGTACCTCTAAATACTACAGGAGCGCTTGGACCGCTTAAATCGCTTGGAGCGCTTAGAGCGCTTGGATCGCTTACTATACTTAGTAATTACAAAAGCCATGATATTAATGTTAGGGTTGGGGTTAAAGTTAGTTCTGGGGTTGAGATTAGTGTTTGGGACAGGGTTAGAATTACTTTCCATAGCAATCTAAGTGATCCAAGCGCTCCAAGCGGTCCTGTAGTATTTAGAGGCACCCTACCAATCACACGAAACTAATCTACTCCAGTAGCTAACAGCTGCCGTAGGCCTTACTATAATTAAAACTAACCTTACACTTTATAACCAACCTTGCACCTGCAACGGAACTACAGTACAGACTTACCGGTAGCCTATTTTACAGCAATATCCTTTGAAAGAGATGCTAGCTTTAAACCAATCAAAGAGACTAAAACACAGTCTCTCTTAACCAATCAAAAACGACGACTTTCAAATTTAAATTCATTTCCCTCCATTTTTTAAGCGAATATGCGAAAATACCATAAACATCATATTTAATATAAATTAATTAATCCGCGAGGCTTAGTTGTATTGGCAAAGTGACTGATCGAAGGAGAGCGAATACTTTTCTCCTGTAAACAGTTGGTATTTTATACTTATTTTTAAATAAATAAATTAAAAAGCACATCATGTCACAGAACAAGTAAGCTAGGCCTATACGACAACGATAGAAAAAAACAGCCGGAATATAAGGTCCGTAGACAATCAATCGCAATCTTCGCAAAAAAAGTCGAACATTGAATAAAAATCAGAGTCGTTGAATATTTTAAGAAAAACTTTTCTCAGAGTATACCCAAATAATCATCCATGGCTCTTCCATGATATGTTATCATAGATGTATCAGTGGCACAATCTAAGATAACGCGCTGAAATATCCTAGTTTAATCGTTACATGGCCATGTCTTGGATAAATCAAAGATAACTCGTCCGATTCAGTATATGGCCCGGGGATAAGTCGAAGATAATTTCTGACTGGGAGATCAGTCAAGCTGCTAATCGGGGCGAACGTTCCCCGAGTTTTCCGTGTCGAGTCTATGAGAAGCGGAAATGGTCGATGTCCCGACGCTGTCAAAACCCGTCTAGGATGGTCACTTTTAGGCCCCTGTGGTGATAAAAGCCGTTCCATTTGTAAGGCCAGCGTTATGTTTTTAAAGGATGAAAGCGATCTCAAACCAAGGATCGACGATCTCGATGACCTCAACGACAGCTTTCTTCGGTTCCCGACCTCGATTGAAGACCGAAGATCACATGACCTTATGAAGGAATCAGTTAAGTTTGTTCATTATGAATTACCCCTCCCATTGCGCCACGATTATGAAATTCTCCCAGACAATGGCGCCATGGCGATGGGGCGCCTTAAAGTTTTAGCAAAGCGACTTGTGCAAAACCCAAATATTAAACAAAAAGAAGTCGAGCAAGTGAACAACATGATGACAAAGTGCTATTCAGAGAAGGTGCCATATGACGAAATCGTCACCGACCGCAGAATCTGGTACCTACCGCACCAACCTGTTTAATAACCCTTACAAACCGGACAAACTATGTGTAAATCAAATACATGAATTTCTTCTACAACGCGAAATTCAATGGAATTTCAACCCTCCCTGCGCTTCACACATGGGTGGAGCCTGGGAAAGAATGATTAGATCCGTTCGTCGGATTTTACTTTCCATTTCAGGTGAAAAGTCATTGAACGAGGACCAACTGACAACCCTGCTGTTGGAGTCCGAGGCAATATTGAGTTGTCGACCTCTCACTCCCGTTACACTGAATATTGATGGCGAGACGCCATTAACACCGAACCACCTGCTCAGGGTGAACCCGTCAAGTGAGCTGCCTCCAACTTTGACCAATGAACGGCAATGTTACGCTCGACGTCGCTGGCGCTACGTTCTACATTTAGCCAACCGAAATTTGGGCCAGATGGTCGGGAGAGTACCTCCGAACCTATCATCGCACGCCAGAAATGGCACAAAAGAAAAGAAAACGTGAAGATAGGAGACGTTGTATTTCTGGTGGACAACACAAACACCACGATCACAATGGTCCATTGGAAGAATCACCTCCGTGTACCCGGACAGCCACGGTGTAGTTCGAAATGTGCTAGTCAAAGCACGTGACACCGAATTCAAGAGACCGATACACAAACTATGTATCATAGTACCCGATACGAACGTGCGCAATGAGAGTGTTTACCCTGCTACAGCTCTCAACGAGATTGCGGGCATTAGCCCGGTCATTGAATGAATCTTAACACGCGACGTAAATCTATTAAATTGAAAATTGCTCAATTGTACGATCTCGCAATTTGGGGGGGGGAGTGTAAGATTTATCGTCGCAATTATTGTTTATATTATATCGATGTCACTAGGGAATAAGATCGGTATTGTATTCCCTTTTTTCCCGCAATTTCACCGAACTATAAAACGCTTGTTTTTTACCGCATGAGCATTATCGTGAGGTAATCGGTCTTTTGGTAGTATGTTTTGGAATTAACGGTTAGAAAGATGTGTAGGACGTGCTTTGGCTCCTGTTCAGCCACAATTTGGTAAATATTGGCTTTATTTCTCAAACTAGTAATTTTTGTGATAATTAAATTGTACATATATTTTTCCTTAGAAAACCGTCATTTCAAGACCTTTCGTTTTCGCCATCATTCAAATTCGAATAAATTCACAAGTTTTGGACAATGACGCGTTATTTCAAACTCTGAATAAAGGACGCCGTCTATAAGCATACTGCAACCTCTCACTAAGACAGGTGTTAGGAGCCAACACCTTGTCGGGAAGTTACATCTAACCTTAACATGTGGCAGTTTGGAATATAGCTAACTAGTTGATTGAGACCTTACAGGTCTAATGGTTAAAATAAAACAATAACAATTTTTTGTTAAAGTTGCAGCATTATATAGGCCTTTACCCATAAGCTCCATAAATTGTTCCATAAGCTCCAAAAATGTTGATGATAATAATGTGGTTTAATTGGCAAATACCATGTCCACTTCCGAATTAAGATAGGGATTTATATTTTGAATGTAATAATTCGAAATTAAGTGCTTATAGTGAAACCAACTGAGCTGTATATTTATAGTCGAAGCAAAATCATTGTTTTAGTTAACAGGGATGTTGATTATAATTAAAAAGTTCAATTTTTACCAAACATACAAATTCATTCTTCTGAAAAAAACTGGTACAATTTTTTTTTGGGGGGGGGTTACTTTAAGTCTACTTCAGAGCAGTTTAAAATTCTAGATTCAAGATTATTGATTTTAGAATAAATCGAGAAACCAATCTGATCCGGATAAGGACATCCTTACGCCCAAGGGGTAGAATCCTAAGACCGTTCGAATCCGCCGCTGATTATACAGTCATTGCGCCGTCGTCTCACAAGATTAGCGATTTGTATTGTGTAAGTCGCCATCGAGTCCAGACGTTTTCAGCGACACGGTGTGACCCAAGCAAGGGCAACACTAAGAGGAGGGAAAGAGGGGAGGGGGGAAACTGCAAAATAAAACTATGGATACTAATTTTAACCCTGCTTTAAAGATTAATCTTAACTCTAGAACTAACCCCAACTCTAACCCCATGTTTTAAACAGACTCTGATGCACCATTCTTTATTATACTGCAGTTTTCCTCCTTTCCTTTTACCTCATTTTAGTCCAGTCCCACCCCTAGCAGAGGACAAACCTCAACAACCACTTGGATTAAGTCAAAGCAGAATTCGACAACAATGTGAATCGAAACTGGAAGGAAATCGACTCTTGTGGCGGGAATTCCACTCATTGGGAGGCGCCTGGACCAGACATAGGTCAAGCCAGTCTATACAACTTGGAACGTGTTAAAGGCATAGCATGAATTCCGTAGTAAACATTGACAAGTGACTCACTACTTCATTGTTTTTATAAATTCCAGTGCTTGGGCATCACGACAAGTGTTTATAAAATAGGGCACCTGATTGGTTTCCTTCGAGCAATAACCCATTTTTTTCTATTTAGAATCGACCAAAATTCAATTAATGACGCAACGTGACCAACGTTATTGTGAGAAGAAAACTGATTTATTTTTATCATTCTGGGGATAATCGGGCAAGGTTTTGCTCATAGAAACTTGTTGTAATTCACTTACGATCTAAAAAGATGCCAAGACAAATGTTGTCGTAATTGCTCTTTATCGCCGCCCTGCCGGGAAGATATTACAAATGATGACGATTTTATATTATTCCGCCAGAAGAAAAAAATTGGCAACTCTCTACGTTAAAATATTAAAACTTGCAGAAACAGGAAAATAACTTTCCTAAAGTGAACAAATACAACATGTAGAACCGAATAATACTTTTCTATCATCAGTTGAAATGGATCGAAATGGACATTCCGAAACATCTCGATAGGATATGTGAAATTTTGGCTTTCTGTATTTTGTTTACATTTTTGTACTATTTCTTGATTATTCCACAAAACACACAACTACCTTTTTATAACTAACACTACAAAAATGGAGCTTTATTGACTAACCCAGTGTTTTCAAGTTCGAAACTGAGCTATGCGATGCGACCGTTTTCCAAAAAAATAATTTTGTCTTTTGGACAAAACGTCATTCAAGGTAAATTAAATACACTGATATATCATATCAAATCGGTTATATGGGCATAGTGTACGACCAAAAAAAGAAAAGAATTTGTGCTAAAAAAAAACAAACACAGTAACTTATTGATGTATATTATTAACATCAATGGCATACACGATTTATCGCTAATTCCAAACATTTCAGTAAAACGCTTCCAACGTTGCTCTGGTGACGCTCATTCGTTTGTTGGACCTCATGGCTGGTCGTTTTGACTTCGGTTTCAAGTAGAAAGTCTTCGGGTTAACGTGTCTCACTATGTGACTGTGGGTGATGGAATATTTTTTTCAAATTAAATATTGAATCTAAAACATCTTTTGTAGTGCTTACACGATTGGACAGGAGATGATGGGACGAATAGTCCGGCCGATTAGCTTGGTGGGTTAAGGGGCACAGATAAGAAACTGTTCGCTAGCTATAAATTGGTTGTGTCCTTGGGTAAAACACAATGCAGGTAGTGTCTGAACCCAGTGGAATAATGAGTTCTTATAAGATTTAAGAAACATCTCAATCTTACACAACACACTGCAATAGCTCCGGTTAGCCGAAGGTAGACGACACAAGGCAATCTGATGATTACCCATGTGATAACACCCGTTGCGTTAATGCGCCGACACACATAAAGATTTGTATACATATAAACTTAGTAACGAGCCAAAACGATTTTTTATATATATATTGTGCTTAATCACGAACCCATTATTGGTTCGAAACTCAACCCGTTAAAAAACAGGAAAAAAATTTACCTTATCGATACGTCATCAGAGTCAAAGTAGTTGACGTTGGTCTTGAACGCGATTCGTTTTGCCAGCAATTCCAATGCTGCTTTGTTGGTTGTCATTGAGCTTAACTCCTGTTCTTCTACGTGGAACCCGTTTAGCACCAATCTGAAAAAATACCAAACCAGAAAAAATCTAAAAGTAAGGAAAGAAGGAAATCGGCTCACTAAAACTATAAAAACTAATTCTAATTCTTCACCAAACATTCTCTCAACCCCACGATTAACTTTTACTTCAACTACAGCCCTAATACTAACCTGCCCTAATCTTTATTTTAGTAATCAGTGTTATAATACAGTGTTTTATGTATAAAAAATGTTGTAAACAATAAAATGCCTCTTATATCTCCAGACCCATACCCTCTATAGAACTCAACTGAGCACATCGGATGTAACACATCTCAGATTTATAAATTTAAACAAAAATATATTAGCCACCCACACACTGTATCTAGTACATGCGATAGCTAGTTCCCGAATACAATGGATGTTTTGAAACTGGTACATAAAATGACTAGCTTTCATGAATAACATCATTGTATCTGAAAAGGGAAGTTATAATTGTAAAATTAATATAAGCTTGTGCTCACCGTCGTGTTGCTGCCTCGTGTTTAGCAGAAATATTGTAGGTTAAAAAAACTAAAAGAACGTCTTAATTATATACAACAAACTGCAATAGCTCCAGTTATTTGACGGTGGGCACAAAGGGATCTGACAATGAATAAGGCCCATTGCGTTTTCCCGTTAACGGCAATTAAACATAAATATTCTAACGTGTAATAGTTTAAAACTTAATGGAATACTGTTTAAATAACAAACCTGTAATACGTGGAACCGTTGCTGGAGCATTGACTGCGCAACCTGAAATAAATATTGTGGATTTCCCCTTCGTAAACAAGCCGACCGCCGACGTAGAAGAAATAGTTCTGTCCATCCTTTTCAAGTACTATGCGTCGTTTCTGCCAGTTGAATGAAATAAGCCTGAAAACAGTTCTGATGTACGGTCGTGTGGCTGAAGGGTTAACACGACCGATACATATACAGACTTACATACAAAAAAACGGTCTTAACAACTAGTTGCTTTCGAAACTAAGGCCGGTAAAAAACAGTTCTTGGAATAAAATGACTAAGTGAAAAGTTCCGCGAATGTTTTGCGTGCTGGTAGGTGGAACTGTTTCGTTGTATATAAATATCAAATGCAGCTAGTTCCTATATATATTAAATTAGTGGCTAATGTATTGCAATCTGCTGTAAGCACTAAATTCAGATATAACATAATCAATTTGCAATCGCAAGTAATTTACGTTACATACAGCCTGACACGTTTTTTTTATGACATCAATTATTATGGTTAAATATGTTTTACAAACAGGTAGTTAAACACGTGGTTGATACTTTCTAGTTATAGTTAAATAGCTGCGATCGGGCGTCATTAGTTTTCTAATTATTAAGAAGGAAGTAGACATAGATTACAGGCAAAAATACTGTTTAACACAAAATCAGATTTATCAGTACAACTTATGCAAAGATCCGTTATGAGGTTAAAACTTGGCTTCTGTTCGTTTTTGGCAACTATTATTCAGATTGCAGGTAACTAATGTTGTTTTTCTATTTAATGGCTTAAATGTAAATATTGTTTTAATTTGTTGTTGACTTCTAGAAATTGGGTTGTTATGATGTTCGTTAAAGTAAGTGTAAAACTGCTGTGATTATAACGTCATAATGCCGATACATCGTAACAATCAGACAATAGACAGTATTAATAATATACTTAAAGATATTTATACCTGCGCATATATACTGTACAATATAGCACTAATGTATAAAATATCATATTATTCTATGAAATTGCTTATTGGGTTATACAATTATGCAAATAGATATTAAACAAATGTAAACACAAAATAAGTATAATTGCGAACTGTGTTACTGTAAAATACTGGCTTAATTAAGTATAAAAATGCATGTTATCGAAATAATATGTTGTTTCATATAGATTTAATCTTTACAAGTTTGATACAGAAGAATCACATCACGAGTTTTAACCTAGTTTTACTTTAGTTGATTTGTTTTGCTTCTTAAAAAACTACAATTAATTAAAGGCAGACTAGAAATATAGCAAAAAAATCAGAAAATCCTTCAAAACGACGGTCATTACAGCACGTCATGGAAAATAAAATTAAAACAGGGAAATT